>JAGKRZ010000208.1:0-41647 GCA_020002355.1 Intubia oerlemansii | reverse complement strand
GGGGGGGGGTGAGGGGGGGGGGGGGGGGGGGGGGGGGGCACTGCGGAAGGGGGAAAAATAGTGCTTGGCAGATTGAGCGGACAAGCGAGCGAGCCGGCAGGCTAGCAAAAACTAGCCAGAAAAAAAATTAAAAAAGAAAAAAAAAAAGAGCCGATATCGAAGGGAAACAGCGTCTCACCGACTGCACACCCACCAGGCCCGCAGAGATGAGGGGATGGAGGGGGGGAGGGGAAGAAGGGTGTGATGGTGGGATATGGTGGGATACAGTGGGATACTCCGTAATGGGATGGGCAGTGGGATAGTCTCTGATACCGTGCCTGATGGGATGTACCCCCATTTGTCTCCATGCCTTCTCGAAGCATGCCGAAATAGGACATGTCATTGGCTCTAATCAAAATGTGGAATTGGAAAGGAGGGGACGCTTTTGCATTCACACCCTCCTCCTTCACCTTTTTTTTTTCTTTGCTTCATTCACTCTTCATCTGCCCCTCCGTGTCCCTAGCCGATAAGAAAGAGTTTTCTTTACACTTTTTTTTTCTCTCGATTCAAATCTGTAATAGAAACCACAGATTCAAACGGTCACAAGCTACAAGAACCACATCAGAACCACAATACGGAGTAGAACCACAAGAATTACCCCATCAACGAGTCGATACAGCGGAAGGGCTGTTCCGCGCTGCCTTTGAAAATTTTGTTCTCTTTTTCTGGTGCTTTGATGGACGCGGATTTGAAATACGAAGAGTTGAAAACAGCCACAGCGGCAAAAGAAGAAATGTGCCCAAGCACCGTGCTGAACTTTGCTGGACTATACGTAGGTAAACTGCAGTAACAACGCAAAATGAATGACAAAAATCATTACCTACCTCTGTGCACCCTCATTCTCTCACACGCGCTCACATCCGCTCAGAACGCACACTCGTATATCATCGTTATCCGGCACCGGTGAGTGCCGTTTTACAAATGCCAACGTTCTAGACCTCTCTTCCCATATACGAGTATGCAGTGAGCTTTTTATTTTCTATCGCGCTCTCTCCTTCCTGTTTCTTGTCATGCCGCGCTTGATATTTATCTTGTCATGACCCCGCACAGTCGCATACTTTTTTCTTTGCTTCTTCTTCTTTTTTTTTTGTTTCCTTTTTCTTCTTCTACTTCTCTCTTTTTTCCTTTTCGTGTCATCTGGCTCTGCTCCCACCCTTGTGCAGAGGAGTACATGTACTCGTAAAACAGATGCTGCGTGGGGTGGGAACAGTGGACGGGGTTCCCTTGCCAAAAGAATGAACAGAAAAATTTTTATGCACTACTCGTACATCTATCACCACCACCACATCTCGTACACACCCTCCTGCACCTGTACGACAATACAAGAGTCGCTGTGTAAGATACATGTAGATACGCATGCATGTCGTATTCGTGCTCTGCAACCACCTGTGCATGCACTCACTCCAACGGCACACCGGCACCGAGCAATATCACGCACAGATGTCCGCGGATCGGAGTAACAAGTGCTTACCGTAGTAGATTTCCATGCTTTTCAATTCTCCGATTTTTGGTTCTCGCTTTTTTTTTATTACTTACCCCTATGAGAAAGAAGAGATGCCAATTTATCTCCGACGGCCAGTGTTTCATTCCTTGTATTTCTGCCCGTTCAACCTTCCACGTGAAGCATAGGTGGCCTGGCTGTAGATGGCTATTTTTATTTTTATTTTAATTTTTTTTATTTCTTTTTCGATCTGATGTGTGAGATATCCTTGGGGCGATAGCACAGGTCACATGAATACCAAGAATACCAAATGGTAACGCTATGGTTGTAGATGATTCAGCATCTTTGAATATATGAAAAGGAAGCATTTACACTATATGCATTGAATCACATTCATCTCTCATTTTCATATTCGTCTCATCTCCTCGTCATCCAATCATCTTCCCCAGACGTTGAAACCCCAGAAAGCACACGCCCCTCTTTCCACTGACCCCATGCATCCAAAGCCGGCAAGTGTTTTGCCACAAGCGCACGCTTTTTCCCCGCTACCCGGGCTGTCGGCCTAGCTCTGTACCAAGGCAGCGGGCAGTTCACGATCGTTGGTGCTCAAAGGACCCACTCTGCCGGAAAGATCGTGAAAGACACACTGCTACTGTACCACATGGGGGTGTGTAAGTGGTTTTTTTTGTTTTTGTATTAGGCATGGGCTGCTACTAGTACGTAGTAGCCTGAACTGGAAGACCTGTCCGTAGCGTCGTTTTGTCAAGAAGACCGCCCAGTCGCACGCCCTTTGCTACACGCCCCCCTCTCCATTTCAATGAATCTTTCACGATCTTTTTACTTGATTTACCTATTTTATAAGAATATATATATATATGATCGAAACTCGTGGTTTCCCGTACAGGCACTCCATTCCATGTGACTTTCAACCCTTTCCCAGGCCCCGGGCTCCACGATCAATTGAGATGCGCAGAACTGGGGTAGAAAATAATGTATGCAAAAAAAAAAAAAGATAATAATAAATAAATCTTTAAAATAAGTAAATAAATAAATGTATGATGCTGGGAATTAGCAGCTCTTATGCCAGAGAACAAGACACTCGGTACCTACTTACATTGCCGTCATTTACACGGTCACTGCGACCTCAGGTGATCTTTTCGGAGTACTGCGCTCGTTCTTCGCCAGCTAAAGGGCGTCAGCAAAGGAAGCCTGATTTCTCTTCATGGCTGATGCCCGAACGTCAGGCACGTCATATGCACGCCACGTGCAGAACAACAAGCACACGTCATAAATAGCGTTACGGAAGCAAAACGGCGACAGCGAACACATCCGGGTGCAAAAAACTGCACAACGACGTCATCCTTTGAATTGTTTACCTAAACTCATTTCCAAATAGAATCGGCCTCTTCACCAACACATTTCACAGTACCTATTGCGTAAAAAGAAAACAAAACCCGGAGAATGAGAGATTAATAACGTCATCAATGAATAGGAAAAAAAAAAGAAAAAAGAAAAAGGAAATCACAAATCCGCAAAGAAAATGTCCTTGCCTCAGGTCTCTTGTTCAAACTCCTCATAGTACTGTACAGTTCCCGTTTGGAAAAAAAAAAAAAAAAAAAACTAAGAAAACCAGAAATAAAAGAAAAAAAAGACAAAGCCGAATAGGGGTTACAAGTCAAGAAAGACGAAGAAAGACGGAGACAGGATAAAAGAAAAGCACCCTAACAAAGACAAAAATAACCACACACCCAGCACACACAGTATCCGACTATGCCTCCTCGCCAATCAGCTGGAAAAGAGACGTAATATACGACGCGAGAGCTCTATTCTCAGCCATGATCTCGTAGAGACGGGGCATCATGGGCCGGAAGAGCCGCTCGTTCCAGCCCCCATGCTCAGCATGCCGCAGAGAGCTCTGCGTCGCCTTCTTGGCGCCGGGTGTCGGCGTCTTGCCGTCTTTGCCGTCCCTGTTTGCGGGCGCCGCCTCCAGCAGCACAGGCATGCCGTGCTTGTCCAGAACAACGTCCGTCTTGGTTGCGTTGCGCGCAATATTCCGCAGCACGAGCACGGCACTCAGCGGGATGCCGGCTGCCTGAGGCGGAACCTTGGGATTGCGCTCGTCGCGCATTGTCGCCGTCTCTTCGTACGGAATGCTCATCGTCTTGGCCGGCACAATGTACGTCCGCTTTTGTCTCTTGCTGCTGGGCCCAGAGCTCGACGAGCCCGTCACCCCTGCTGCACCACTGCCTGCAACCCCTGCTTCTGCTCCTCCTCCTCCTCCTGCTGCTGCTGCTGCTGCTGCCGAACCACTGCTGCTACCATCTGCCGCGCCGGGTCCCTGGCCCGCGACGGCCAAGAGGTCGCCATTGGTTACACTGCTGCGCTGCCGCTGGTGCTTCAACGGGTTGTTCCCCCCTCTTCCAGCAGATGGAGAGTGCGACGACGGACCAGACGCGCCAGGCGCGCCATCACCACTGCTACTTAATCCTGCCGCCTGGCTGGCATCACCACCGCCTTGTCCGCGATACGGCTGATTCTCCTGCTCGGCCGTGGCAATGTGTGTCTTGACGTGCTTCATAAATTCTGCCAGCGACACCTTCTTGTTGGCTGCGGCATACGTCCGGCATCCTGCCCACAGACACCGCAGGTCCCGCTCCTTGTTGGCCACCTTGCCGTCGCCATGGACCGTCTCACCCAGGTGCTTCTCCAGAATATGGGCATACATCTTCTCGGCCGAGCCGAAAAAGACTCCACACGGAAGAGATGTCGGTTTTGGCGCAGGTTGTGATGCCGACTGCTGCTGCTGCTGCTGCTGCTGCTGCTCTTGTGTTGCTGATTTGCTGGGGTGAACCTTCCACATGCACTGGAAAAACTCGAGACCTTCGGGGCTGATGGGCCGGATGCGAGGACGGATGCCTTTGATAATAAACTTTTGTACCTCGACACCCTGCGCATCCTTCTCTCGCTGGATCTGCGCACCGGCTGCGTGGAACACGTGCGTCACATTGCGAATAAACTCGGCGGCTCCCAGCATGGTCCGGCCAACTTGCTGCACAGGCACCAAAAACGCCGCCTGGTACGCCTGCCAAATGGCAATCTGCGTAATGGATGCGTCCGGGTCCTCCTCAAAGAAGCAGCGCAGCCACGTGTAGCACCGCTCCGGCTCGTCCGTCTCGACAAGACGCTGCACCAGATCCGGCGGCAGAGACAGGACCGTATCGCGCGCAGGAAGCTTGCGCTCGGGCTGCAGCACCAGCTCCCGGTGGCCGCGCTTGGCACCGTGAGACAGCAGACGCACAAGATGGCTGACGAGGCTCTCGGTGCGCACAGACCGCAGCAGCAAGTCGACATTTGCCGTCACGGCCGTGTACTGGTACAAAAAGTCAAGACAAGCGTCCATCAGCTCGTCGTCGTTCAACAGCAGCCAATCCATCACGCTCTGCAAAACAGCCGGCGGAACGCTGCCCAGCCGGTTCATATGCGCCATGTTCATGGATATGCGGCCAATAGCCCGCAGAGCCGTCAAAACAGTGCCGCGGTCCGACGAGTCCAGCTGCCGAAGCAGTGTCTGGTACAGCGGGTCGTCGTCGCGCAGAGTCAAGTATGGCGTGACCTGCTCTGCAATGTCAAGGGCGCAGTGCTTGAGCTCAACCACCGTGTCACGCGACGGCAGATTGAGAGCAATGCACAAAAAGTCGCGGCACACTGCAACTTCCGAAAGGAACTGCGCATTCTCCGGCAGCGTCGCCATGTTGCGGATTGTCAGCGCCGCCTCCGTAATCAGTACCAGCTGGTCGGCAAAACCTTCCGTCTGGATGCCGTCCAAGGCATTCTTGGGCTGCAGCTGCGCAATGCGCTCGAGAATGTCCGGCGTGCCGTTTACGCCGTCGAGCTCCGAGAGGTCTGCATCGTCTGTCTCGGCATCGTACGACACGTGCCACTGCACACCGTGGTAAAAGAGACTGCCCACCTGCAGCGCCTTGTCAAAGAGACCCTCGGCCAGGCCGGGGAACGACTCAAACTTGTACTTGTCGCCGCGCTCAAACGAAATCTTGACCAGGTGGCTCAGCGCAAATGCCTCTTCCGCCGGCACGCCCGACCGCAGCGCGCCCAGACAGCGAACGTAAATGTTAGGTCCTTCGCTGCCGAGCGGGACCGGCGGCCGCGACGCAAACCGCGCAAGATTGACGCCGCTCGCCTCCAAACGCTGCAGCCGCTGAACCTGCAGAAAGCGTGCCGGCTGCGATGTGGGCGTCGCCACCGGCTGCAGCATAATGGGCACAGGGCCGCGTGGCTCGTAGGCGTGCACCGTAGGGGAGTAGGAATCGGAGTTGGGCGGGTTCACCAAGACGGATGCGCCACGATGAGGCAGGACATGTTGCGGCTGGTGCGGAGGTGCATGCTGGACACCCTGAGCGCCCCGGCCACCATGGCTGCTGCCTGCAAACGACGCCTGATGGTGGTGCTGCTGCTGCTGGTGTTGCTGCTGATGTTGTTGCTGTTGCTGTTGCTGCTGCTGCTGTTGAGGAGTCGAATGGTTCTGCCGCGACTGCTGCTGCTGGCTGGACGCATGGCGCGACTGACGCGTAGATCCCGTGTCGGGCTGGAAAATAACGCGTTGCGGCGGTGCTTCCCGCAGTCCACGCGATGCCCGGCCACTGATCGGCGTCGCGTCGCTGCTGGCAGCCCCTGCACCGGGCCGGCTGGGGGTCGCCATGGAATCGTCACCCGTGGTGCTGCCAGCTGGCGAATCGAGGACGCCGCCGCCAATGGGCCGCATGGCGCGATTGCCAAAGTTTTCAATGGTGCGCGTCAGCAGATTGCCGCCCTTGGCCGACAGGTGCTCGAGAATCTCCGGCGGGGGAGGCTCCTTCTTGTGGATCGTGGTGATCTCGTACGCCGCCAGGTTCTTATAATAGGCAAGCTTGAGACTGTAGGCCGCCGATGCTTCATTGTTCGAGTACAGCTCCAGCAGATTGACCATGTTGCGCCAGGCAAGCTTCTCCTCACTGATGCGATCATAGCCGCCGTGTTCGACAACCACCTTGAACAACTTCAGCAGGTCAACCGGCGTCTGCCCGACCTTTGGCTCCGGCTCAAAGTTCGTTCCGCGCCGTGCATGATACTCGCGTAATTTCGTAATGAACTCTTCGTACTCGGGCGTATGATCGATCGTGTGAAGTGGTTGCGGCGCCATTGTAGAGATTGCCGACGACTATCGTCAGGATTGGTGTGGGGGTAGAAGACAGAGAGAAAGAGAGAGAGAGAGAGAGAGAGGAGAGTAGAGTGACGACAAAAAAGAGGGGAGGTGGCAGAAAGAGGGCTGTCCGGGTCGATTGTCTGCAGAGCGGCGTGACCAGCGCCTCGGGCAGTTCCAGACCAGGAAATGCGCGCTTTTGTTGCCCCTTCTTCGCTCTCAAGGCAGTTTGGAGCTTGTGAAGCTTTTGAGAAATTTCGCGATTTGAATGCGATCAGCTATTTTTGGGCCCCAGGGGGCGTGAATGGACCGTGCCGTTCTGTGTTTTGACACAGCAATCGAATCAGGTGGCTTGCGCGCAGCCGTTGGTGTGGTATAGAAGCGCGCCGATACGTTTGGTGGATGGGGTGTCACTGGCGTCGTCTCGCGGCTGGTGATGCGTGCAAAGGGATGCAAAAAGAGAGACGCGCAGCAAAAAGGTAAAAATGGCACGCTAGAGACCGCGACGCAAAGAATTGGCTGGGCTCACTTTTCGAAGAGACAGGGAAGGTGCGACTGGGATGTGCAGACGGTGCTATCCAATCAGGGACTACAAATCTACCAATGTCTCCACTTTTGCGCCGTACCCAGATAGAGCGCTTGTTGGTTTTGTTGACATAGCCGTCTGCGATGATCTTCGACAGAGCATTGCAAAAACACTGTCGTGTAATGTTTCTGGCTGTGCAAATGTGAACGTGCCTTTTTTCTTAATTTCCCTTTCTATTCAACCTAGCCTCAGACTGAAACTTTACACCATGATGACTGTTGATAAATAAAATAAAAATCTTCATAATGGCCAGTCGCTCCTTCCACACAGGGCAAAACAAAACGGTCGTGCCTTCCGTCACCATGATATCACAGCGATGCCTCCTTCCTCATGTGGTAGGTAAGCCAACACTTCCCTGTTTCCCGACCCCTCATCTGCCATATACCCCAGCCATTTCCACACTGTTTGTTTTCTTCCCCCAAATGAAGAAACTCTCACAAACAGCCGAGCAACGATATCTGATAAATCATCATGGCTGCCAACAGCAGCCAATGGGACCTACAAGAGGCCATCACGGAGCTGAAAACAGCCACCCGCAAGACAGATAAGCCATTGACGCTATGTCTGGAGCAGACAGATTCCCAAGCATCACAGTCGACCCGTTTGCTGTCGACGAGGTCGTCTTCCAAGAGAAAGGCTGGCGACAAGCCGACTTCCACATCGACATTGAAGGTCATTGATGGGAAGGAGGTCATTGTATGTTGCTATCTGTACTGTTTCCGGAAAGCTGTGTCACAACTCTAACACGAGCCTACAGAAAATCATCGACGTCAAGACGCTTCTTGCAGGCGACCACGAGATGCGTCTGGTGCCTCCCACCAGGGCAACATTACTCTATTCCGATGCTAGTAGTCCGGGAAACCGCAGTCTTTCTCGAGCTCAGTCTCAGGCCGGGTCTCAGAATGCGTCCCAGAGTGTGCCTCAAGGAGAATCTCGAAGCGTGCGTACTTATGCTCTCATATGCGGCACAGCCTACTGATGAATACCAGAAGAGAAACTGCTTCTTGAAGCTCTGTTTCTATAGTCTCGGCGACCTCAAGGCAGCTTCACAGGCGTTTCTTCGCCTCGGAATTCGTTGTACAAGCCAATTCAAGACCCCGAATCGTCAGTCTCTGAGCAGAGCATCGTCTGTCGCATCAAACTCGGGACGATCGCAGGCTCAGGCCGTGCCTGATATGCCATTGACGGCTGGCCTAAAACGGTCTCATGCAGAGATCTTGCCCAGCACTCATGCCGACGACCGTCACACCCTGCGTCGGCAAACTGTTCTGCCGCAGCACGAGATTACACCCAGTCGTTCTTGGCGCGAAAGGGAGCACTCTCTTGCCGACACTCGGCTGAAAAGTCCTTCCCCATGGGATACAAGATATCTGCAACAGCGGGAGGAAAGATCGCAGAGTCTACTGTCTGGGGCTTCGGAGATGGGTCGCAGCAGCAGCAGCCGACCTCCCCATCAGCACCAGTCCCTAGCATCATTGATCCCTGCCGTGGACGAATCGGAGCAACCTCCTCCTCGTCGTGATCTTCCACACGCCGTGGCTCGACACATGTCGCACACGCCACATAACGAAGGTGAGAAAACCTGGACATATTTGCGTGGAGCTACAAATCTAACGCACACCATAGAGGCGAAGGATACTGGAGAACGGCAAACGAGCCTGGGCAGAAGCAGCGGTGCTGGCAGTTCAGTCACGAAACGGCCTGCCATGGTCGATGCAGAGGTCCAGACAGGAGAGCCTCATGTTGATCCCACGGCGGCCTTTATGGCGGGCATGAATATGTTCCAGGACCTTGTGCAGCTCAAGGATCGCCTCTTGGGACAGTGTCTGGACGTATCGTACGAGCTGGATGCACATGAGCCGATCAGCGTGGAAGACGAGGCGCAACTTGTGGCATGCTATGCAGCAGAGTTTCAGACGAGGTTTATCGAGATTTGCCAGCAGCATGGAGATGCATATTGCAGATAGACGGTCAGACAAGGCGGTGATAAACGAACGAGTACTTGCGCAGAACTGCAAACAATACCTAACCCAGGCCAGAAAAAAAATAAAAAGAAAAAGAAAATGGAAGGAGAAACGAAAACATGGCAACAGTGTCTCATTTTTTTCTTCGCCCAGAAGCCATAAACAAAACACAAATAAAAAGAGGTGGAACACGAGAGAACATGAAAAAGGAAATCGTAAAGCCGCGTTAGAAGATGTGGAAGACAGTAGGTAGAATCAAGAGCACGAACACGCAGCAAAACACAACCGATAAGACAAAAGAAACGGAACAAGCAAACAGCCCATCATCAGGCATAACGTGAGAAGAAAATAAACACGAAAGAGGCGCCCATCCTTGCCACATCACACAGGATATCCTAACAACAGTGCGAATGAAAAGAGCACGATCGAGAAGAATCAGCAGCAGCAGCAGGAGCCAGCATAAAAAAACAGTCTAAACAGTTACTTGCACAAGACTTTTTTTGCCCTTTCAACTGTCCTGGCGTTGCTTTTATTCGCGCATCTTGACGTAGTTGCTGGGGAATATGCCGTGTCTTGTGCCAATCATGCCAGTCCTGTAAGATGTTAGCAGTCAAAAATCTAATGGCAGGCAACAGCCAATGAGACCATCCACGCAAAGCAAAAAAAAAAATGAAAGTACATACCACCAGTCGTTATCACTCTCCGTCTTCTTCAGCACGGTAATGATGTCGCCCTTCTTGAAGCCCAGGTCGCCGGGCTGGTCGGCATCAAAGTTGAAGAGCGCAACAGCCTCGTTCTTCTTGAGCATGGCATCCTTGCTGGCAAAGTTGGGCTTGGGCGCCGACGGCCGGCCGGGACCCGACTTGCTGTCGCTGTATGTGTTGGAGCGCGAGTCGCGGTTGAACGAGCGGTTGCCCGGGTCGTCGTATGTGTCATCGCGCCACGACGTTGTGTTGGCACGGCGAGGGCCGCCATAGTCGCGGTCCCGGTCGTCACGGCCATAGCCACCACGGTCATCGCGGCCGTAGCCGCCACGGTCGTCGCGGTCGCGACCATAGCCACGGTCACGGTCATCCCGGTCACGGCCGTAGTAGTCGTCGCGGTCGCGGTCGTAACCCCGGTCGCGATCGTAGCCCCGGTCGCGGCGGTCGCTACCGTAGCCGCTGTCGCGGACCTGGTTCTCGCCGTAGGCACTACCGCGGTTGTTGCCCCAGATCGTATCGTCGTAGCGGTCGTCGTAGACAGGGGCGTCGTTGTAGTCGTCGCCGTTGCTGCTGCGGCCCATGTTGAAGATGCGCGAGTTCAGGATGTTGATGAGCGGAGCGGCCTGCGGCGGGGTGGGTTCGGCACCCGAGAGCAGCTCACGTGCGCTGACAGGGCGACCGTAGAGGCGGGCGTTGGCCTCCTTGCGCTCGAGAATGGCAGAGCCCTCGAGCGAGACACCGGCGAAGAGACCCTTGGTCTTGGAGTAACTGAAGATGGCGGCGACACTCTTGAGCGAGGCAGCACCGGCAGCCTCGGCGTTGCGGCCGACAGGGCCGGCAGCAATGGAGACGTTGCCACCGAGAGTCAGGGAACCAGCTTGCGAAAAGGTGCGCACAGCGCTGGCGTCGTTGAGGATAAAGACAAAGTCGGTCAACTCGAAGCCGATCTGGCCACCGAAACCGGCACCGCCGGTCGCAATAGCACTGGGGGCACTCCAGCTGCCATCGGGAAGACGGGCAATGACGAGACCGCTGCCGAAACGTGCAGAGCCGAGGAAGCCGGCTTTAAGGACGGTAAGAATGGCGAGACCCTACAAACGTCGAGCAAAGGTTGCAGAAAACGGTTAGGGCAATTGGTTCCCAAGATGGCGATGCGAGGCGGGGTAACAGTCCAAAACCGTTGTCGCAAAAGGGAGAAATGAGCTTACCTTTGCCTCAGACAGAACCGACGGGGGGATAACCTTGTCGGCACCAAAAGCCTGACGGGGATCGACAAACGAAGCGAGAATCTTGCCGCACTTCTTGCACTCCGCTGCAGGCGACACCAAAGTTAGCTAACTGTCATGCGACACAGGACCCGGGTGGCAGGACTTACACGCCATAGACGACGGGAGGGGGTTGTTGATACCCATGGCGACGGATGGGACGAGAGAGAGGCTAAAAAAAGATGTGTTCTGATCGGGGTGAATTGAGGAGGAGGAAGGGAACGAGGGGAGAGCGGGAGAAGAGAGTCGCGAAAACGGTAGTCACGTCAAACGTCGTGAAGCAAGAATGGGTGAGAGGAGAACGAGGGTGGTTGGGGTAGATGTAATGGTGGATAGGTCTAGGAATCCTGAGCAGCAGCAAGTAGCAGCAGCAGCAGTGGATGCCTGGAGGAGGACTAGAGGAGCCAGAGGAGGCGTTATGACTGGCGTGTCTTGCTGAGCCCCGCTGTTTGTGAAGCAGCCCCTTTGCTCGTTTTTCTCTTTTTTTTTCCGCAGTGCACACGAGAGCTTGCGTAGTCTTTTGTAGCGTTCTTTGAGTGGCGCCAAGTATTGGACGCTTGGCTGTTTGAGTGAAGGAGGGGCGATGCTCCCGACGGCTAATTGGAGAATAGAAAGGGACCAGAGCGACGAAGGCGGCGAGAAATCGTGAGGATGGTGAGAAACGCAGAGAGAATTGAAAGGCGCGCAAATTCGAGGACAGCTTTTGCTACGTGTTAGCAGTTGTATCTTACATGTACTCCGTACACAGTGGGCAGGTATGGGCCAAAGAGCACAGGGTGGAGAGCGCACAAAACGCGGGAAATATGTCAATGATGTCAATGTCCGGCGTGTCGGCGCATGGGCTGTGACAGGGCGACCAACAAACAGAGGCCAGTGCTGGGGGACAACTGGGAGGGAGCCCAGCGGGTGTGGTGCACTGGCCGCGCGTAGATGGGGCGTATATGCAACGGGTCAGCAACTTGCCTGTCAATGTTGGTTGTACCTGTGAAAGCCTGAAAAGACCGTTGGGATGGATGGCAACCGGGGATCCGTAGGCGGCCGTGGACTGGGGTTCTAGAAGGAAGAAAAGGAGGAAGAAATATCAAGTTCAGAACGAGAGGCAAAGAATGGAAAAAAAAAAATGGAAGGATCACAAAAAAGGGGGGGGAATGACGTTTGTCGCCTGACACCGTTTTACTGCACACCGTTCTGAGCCGCTCTTTCCTTTTTGTCGCACGCGGCTGCCCGTCCTGCCCGATTTGATTGATTCTACGGGTCGCACTTACCTTCTACAACGGAAGCCGCGGAGGGGCTAAGCCACTGATACAGAAGGGGCCCACGACTGATTGGGCGAGTGGCTCGAGTAAACCTGACCACCCCGCAGCGCACTTGGCTTCCATTTTGGCGGACGGGCTGCGCGGGAACTGGGCCTTTGCACCGCCACAGTTTGCACGAGGTACTCCGTAGTACGATAGTTATAGTACACCAGCCACAGGTGTCTTTCGGGGACGGTCACGGGCCACCAAGACAAGGAGGAACCGACCGCAGTTTCACTTTCCATCGTCGTCATTTCAACACCACTTCTAACTCCTACAATCAACCACCATCCTATTGACGGGCATTATTAGCCAGACCATCAACGCGCGCGTCTACTGCTGATCCAAGTCGAAATTTTCGTTATCGTCAGAGCAAGCGACAAACGTACACCATGTCTGAAGCATACGAGCGCGAGCGCCAAAACAATGCCCGGCTCGATGAGCTGGCATCCAAAGTCACGGCACTGCGCGGCGTCACGATTGACATTTATGACAATGCGCGCGCGCAGGATGTCATCGACTCGACCAGCGAGACCTTTTCTTCCATGTCGGGACAGCTCAAGGGTTCTGCCGGTCGTCTGACCCGCATGGCAGCCTCGGGCAACCGCGTCGCCATTCTCAAACTGTCGGGCATTATCATCGGCATCTTCATCTTCCTCTACTACCTTACGAAACTCTTTGTCTGAGAGGGGAAGAGAGGATAGCTATTATCGACGGGACTTCTTTCATGTTTGCGACTCTGCCGATGAATACAAACACTCACACAACCACACACAACTTTCGATGGAAACACACTGCATAGCAACGGCGTTATTTGGGATATAATTTCTGGAAAGGACCAGATTTCTGTGGCTGTTTTTTGGGTCGGCTTTTTTTTGCCATGAGTACACCCACCCTTGTTCTTGCGCGACCGGTCAATTGTCTTGCTTAATTCAAATACAACCTCTTGTTGCACTTCACATCCATTATTTTTTTTAAAAAATTTTGTGACGTTCCAGATATAGGTTTATTGCTTTTCCTTTATTTTTAAAGTGCCAAAAACTCATGCTATCGCAAATGCAGAACACCAACCGACCGATCAAAACCGCAACCTCCTCCTCCTCGTCATCTAATTCCAAACATTGGAAAACAAGTCGTCATTGCCGCCACCAAAGCCACCGGCAGACTTTGATCCGCTGGCGCCGGGGCTCGTCGGGCCAGTGCTTGAAGCCCAACCGCCAAACTCCTCGTCAGCAGCCACCTTGGGCGCCGGTGCAAAACCACCGCTGGCTCCAGGCACAATTCTCTGCGACGCAAAAGAACCACCGGCGCCAGGGTTCGAGCCGCCACCCCAACCGAAATCGTTGCTAGTCGACGCCTTGGCCGCCGGGGCGGGAGCAGCAGCCGGAGCAGCACCCGAAGAGCTTCCCCAGGCATCATTGCCCCAGACATCAGCATTTGAAAAGTTGGCACCCACACTGGCCAGCGGGTTGGATGCAGCCGGCTTGGGAGCCGCGGCAGGCGCATGCTGGCTGGCCGTGGCGGGAGACGACAGATTAAAGACAGAGCCCATTGAGGCCGATGCGCCAGGAGGAGGGCTGACAGCCGATGCAGCAGGCTTGGCAGGCGCTGCTGCCGCTGGTGCCACAGCTGCCGGGGCAAAGTCAAAAAGATCGCCAAAGGCGTTGCTCGAAGCAGCCGGCGCAGCTGGCGCGGCAGCCGGGGGTGAAGGAGACGAAGCAAAGGCATTGAATCCACCGAGGCCACCAAATGCCGACGACTGGGGTTTTTGAGTAGGGGCAGGGGCAGAAGCAGCAGGGGCAGACGGCTTCTGGTCAAAGAAACTGCCGCCGCCAAGGCTGCCAAAGGCGTTGGATGCACTGGAGGCGGCCGGAGGAGGGGAGCGGCTGCTCGAGCCGGTCAGGCTAGCAAGACCAGAAAACGCGTCGACAGGCTTGGGCGGTGCTGCTTGTGCTGGAGCCTGGGCAGGGGCTGACGAAAAATTGAGGCTGCTGAAAGCGTCAACGAGGCCGCCACCTTGTGGCTGCATACCGCCAAATCCTTGCATCTGTTGTTGCTGAGGCTGCTGCTGCTGCTGCTGCTGCTGCATGCGAGGCGCCGTGGCGTAGAGAGAGAGAATAGACTGCTTGAGATCCGGCCGAGACTGAGTTGTCGTCTTGTTGCTGCTGCTGCTGCTGCTACCGCCAGCACTGCCGCTGCCGAGACTCGCCAGTGCGCCGGCTGTCGTGCTTGCTGGCCGCTGAGGAGCAGCCGCAGCAGGTTGGCTGCCGCCCAGAAGGTCCAGGCCCAGCAGCGAGTCCTTTGCGCTGTTTGTCGACCGCGGCGGTGCAGGGTCAGCCTTGGGGGGTACACGTGCTGCCGTCGGTCCGGCCGAGATGGCACGCGGCGGTGCTGGCGCCGGGGCCACCACAGGGTCGCCGCCAATCAGGTCAACCGAGGCCGGTGGCGGAGCCGGCTGCGCAGGAGCATTCTGCTTTCCGATAGATGCCTTGCGGATCGACTCCTTGCGGTCGATGGTCTGCTTCTCCTTGACAATGCTGAGGGGGATGTCGTCGTCGGCATCGGCGTCGAGGGTGGCCGGGTCGGGAATGGGTCCGTCCATGACCCAGCGCTTGAGCTCGTACTTTGTGCGGATAAAGTTTTCAATCTTGGCGTCCGACGGAACGTGGCCCTCGGCCAGCTTGGCCTCCCAGTACTTGTTGGCGCGCGCATTGCCCCAGCTCAGGACACTCTGCAGCTGCTCATCTGTCCACGAGTCGAGATCGACCGACTTGACACGGCTGATGTGCGTGCCCATGCCACGGTGAATACCCGAGCAGCGGATACAGATGAAGACGCCAAGGTTCCACGATGCCCAACGGGGGTCTGTTTGTTCATCGTTAGTAGACAGCTCTCTTATCTCCGCCTCTCCCTCTCTCTTGGCATCGGATTTTAGACGCACGCTTGTTTCTCTTGCAGTCGGCGCAGATCTTGTTGGGCTCGAGCTTGAGCAGACTCTTGATGGTCTGCTGGTTCTGCGCGGCGCGCTCGGCGGACGGGTTCGGAGCACGTCTCGACATGATGGCGCAAATGTCGAGGTGGGAGTGAAAAAAAAAGGGGTGAGAGGGGAGAGGTTGTATTCGGCGGCGATATCGTCTCGACAGCTAAGCAGTTGTCTGAAAAGTGTCTGCAAGAAATCGATGATCTTGACAATGCGCGCAAAAAGAGACAATGCTGTTGCCTGGGAAGTTGGCCAGGGGCCCCTGATGTGAGGTTGAGTTTCCACTTGATGGGAAGGTGAAATGGTGGGCAAAAGGGACGCGAAAGGCGGGCAAAGTTGCTTGGTGCGGTGACGGGATCGAGCGTTGGGCAGTCATGCGCACTGTACCAGACGCTGCCAAAAACAGTGTGCTTGCACTGTAATTATTTATCCCGGCCAGGTTGTCAACATTGATAGGCGCGGAACGCGCTACGGCGGCCGGGTTATAGTGGGTCGTTGCTATATACTGCGACCAGCTTCCAACGTCATAATCGCGACAAGCTTCGGCCTCGAGCACTCGATGCCGTGTATTGCAGGGTTTTGGCAATTTCATATTTGAGTTGCAACCACAGAAATACAAATCTCGGATTACTGTACTGTCTCACACATTGCGAAAGGAGGGGGGGTACTGCTTTGTATGCAGCCTGCAAAGAGCCGCCTTGTTCCTTTTGTGGCTGTTCCATTACCTCATAGTCACGCTTCTTTTCTTTAATCTTTTTTTTTCTTTTGGCTGATCTTCTCCCGTCGTAAGTGCTGGTGTGTTTGGTGGCGGCATGTTCCAGATATTGGGCGAGATCCTCGGCGCGTGGCACATACGCCACGCTGCGTGATCCGTCATCAAGAAAAGTGACGTTCAGGGCAGCTTCCCCCCCTAAAAAGATGCCGTTCCCGCCTAGAACAGCCACTGCCCCGCTCCGCAACACAGATTCCACATCCCCCCGGCGGGCGAGAAACGGCAGGAGCCAGTGTGTACCTAGGTAGCTTCCTCTTATATAAAAGCTTAACTAGGGCACCTCTTTTCAATCTTCCATCTCGAGACATTATATATTGCGACCCCTCGCATGTCCACCGCCCTCATGCGCTTCCCACGCTTCCACGCATTCCTCGTTACCGTCTCTGCACTTGCCACTGCTTCCTCCAGCCGCGCATTCTTCCGTCTACCCTTCCGACCTCTGTCTCAGCAGCCGGCTTCTCGCACTGCTCTCCGTTCGATGCCGACGATTCCCTTTCTCAGCAGCTTCTTTTCCACTTCGGCCAGCACCCGCTCCGACGACATGTCGTACCCCGACCAGCGCACTGCCTCGGAATGGCAGGCCGTACTGAGCCCCAAGCAGTTCCGTGTGCTGCGTGAAAAGGGCACCGAAGCACCCTTCACCGGCGAGTACGACCAGCACTTTGCCAAGGAGGGCGTCTACCAGTGCGCCGGCTGCGACGCGCCGCTCTACAAGGCCACGCACAAGTTCAAGTCGGGCTGCGGCTGGCCGGCCTACTTTGACAGCATCCCCGGCGCCGTCAAGCGCCACGAGGACAACTCCCTTGGCATGCACCGCACCGAAATCGTCTGCTCCAACTGCGGCGGCCATCTCGGCCACATCTTCAAGGGCGAGGGCTACCCGACGCCCACGGATGAGCGCCACTGCGTCAACAGCATCAGCCTCAAGTTCTCTGCCGAGGACGAGGCCGCAATGGCCAAGGATGCTGCCGCGACGGAGAGCAAGGCTTGAATAAGCGCCTCTTCTTTCGGTGGTGATTTCCCTGTTTATATATTTGCCCATTTTCTTGTGTAACTGTATGAGTCGATGATATTACGTTATTTTTTGTTTGCATCGAAGGGTCGAAGGCGGGGTTGTCTTTCTCTGGGTCCTTTAATGTTCGATAGGTTTATGGAGTTATGATGGCAAGATGGGCCATGAGGGGACGAGGTGTTGGGGTGTACAAAAGATAGAATCCAGATATCACAAAATCAACCGTATTTACCCAATCCAATAAATGTGGTATCATGTAATTTTCATTACTTTGTCATAATGCCGTGCTATTTTGATTTCCCCCTTTTCTATTTCTAGATCTAGTCCAAAAGGCCAGCAGCCACCGTGTGTCCCTCGGCACGTAGCACAACGCGCTGCCCCGATTCCAATGGAATCTTTCTATTCAACCGGACACGGATGCGCGCAATAAGCCCAGCTTTCACGACAAGCGGAGACTTGTGCAGCACGTCGCCCGTTGTCCTGTGAAGCACCGAAACGAGCTCGCGGATTGCGCCCGCCTCGTTCAACCGGCCGCGGTGCACCTCGACGGGCATGGGGATCAGCGGCTCAAACGCCAGCGCCTTGACAGTAAAAGAGTCCACCGAGGGAATAGGATTCTTGGGGTCGCAAAGCACGATGCCGCTGCTCTGCATATGCAGAGGGTCGATGTTGGCAAGGTGAACAATCACATTTTGGCCGGCCACAGCCCAGTCGGCCGGCTCGCCGTCGCGAATAATCTCCTTGACGTGCGCTGTGATGGAGCCTGGAATGGCCACCATGGCATCGCCGACCTGCAGCGTGCCGGCTTCGATGCGTCCACCAATGCTGACAGGGCTGCCATCCGCCTTGAACACCTCGGACACTGGGAGACGAAGCGGCTTGTCGATGGCCCGCGGAATGGGCGCCATGGCCTCAAGCTGCTCCAGCAGCGTGCCGTCCCTGTACCACTTTGCCGCCGGGGCCGTTGTGCGTTTGACAAGGTTGTCGCCGTGCAGACCGGCCACGGGAACAAAGCTGATATTGCTCGGCTTGAATCCCGATGTTGTCAGGAAACCGCGGACTTGGTGCATGATCTCATCGAATCGTTCCTGCGACCAGTCGACCGTGTCCAGCTTGTTGACGGCCACGAGAATCCGGGCAACGCCCATACTGCGCAGCAGCAGAGCGTGCTCGCGTGTCTGGCCCTTGATGCCCGACTCGAATGCACCCGTCTTGGCGTCAACAACAAGAATCCCACAATCCGCCATGCTGGCGCCGGCAATCATGTTGGGGATAAAGTCGCGATGGCCCGGGGCGTCGAGGATCGTATACATGGTTGTCTCTGTTTCAAAGTGCCGTGTAGCCACGTCAATTGTGACGCCGTGGTTCCGTTCGTCCTCACCCGAGTCGAGGACCCAGGCCAGCGCAAAGGAAGACTTGCCAATGGACTCTGCCTCCTTTTGGTACTTGTCGACAAGCCGCTGGTCGACCACTTTCATATCGAGCAGCAGCCGTGCCATCATGGTACTCTTGCCCGCGTCGACGTGGCCCACAACGACAAAATTGACATTGCGCTTCATGCCACTCCGGGAATACTCCTTGGCCACATTGAGGTTCTTGCTCTTTGGTAATGGCGCCGCCTCAATCTGGACACTCTTGACGCCGCTCGCCAATGAATCCACGGTCTTGTCGTCGGCTGTCCTCTTTTTTGCGGCAGCAGATTTTTTGAAGGCTGTTTTTTTCGAGAGAGAGGAGAAAGAGGGAGAAAAAAAAAGTCAGCAAACTGTCTCGTCGATATAAAAGCAACAAGCCAACAAAAGAACAAAAAAAAGCACATTATTTCGTGGCAGGACCCCGGCGCCAACCTTTGGCCTGCGCCTCCAGAATCATGTCATCCGGCGAAGGCTCCAGGAACGCATCAAATGAAGACTGGGGTGCTCGGGACAAGGACGGAACGGCCAAGAGCATCGAGTCAGGCTGGGACAGTGCGCGCCTCTTCTTTGGACCGAATAACGATTGCGCAAATGCAGAGGGCTTGGCAATCCTCGGCTTTTCTGCAGGTGGTGGTGGTGGTGGGAACGGAGTTGGTGTGGCAGCATGGGCATCTTCTATTGTGGCATCATCTTGGGCCGGCGTGCGTCTTGTATTGAGCGGGTCGGGCGCAACTTTAGTCTGCGAGGGTTCGCCATCTCCCGGCCGGCGGGTCTTGACCGTGTCGCTGATCGAAAGCCTTGCTGCCTTGTTCCGAAGCTCGCCCACGTCCGTGCCCGACAGCCCTGCATCAATTCCTTTCCCAGAGCCACCACCCCCAGCAGCGCCATCCGTAGTAGCACCAGCACCAACAGCAGCAGTACCAGCTGCACCGCCAGCTGCATCTTTTGCCTTTTTGGCCTCCTCTGCCTTGCGTTTCCGCTGGGCTGCAAGCATCTGGAGCTTCGACATCTTAGGCGGTGCTCCAGAGCCTCCCAGCAGACCACCGCGCGGCAGCACCGGCGCCACAAAGAAGGTCTGCTCTGACGGCTGTACGCTCATCCACGGCATGTCTCGAAAGAAGGAGCTGCAGGATTCACGAGCGGCGGCGGCTGCAAAAAAAGCTTCGGCTGCTGCTGGCGTGATGGGGTAGGATGTGTTTCTTTGGTTTCTCTGCCGTTCTTCTTCCCAAACCGTCAATGAAACTTGGCCACAGCGCATCCCCGACCGGCCCCGGCACGGAAAGCAACGAGAATGTCCAAAACAGCAAACAGAGTGCTTACCGTCTTGTGATGCTTTTGGTGCTGCCTGCTCTTTCTTGGGAGGCGCCGCTTTTGGTGCTGGAGGGTCGATAAAGGTCTTGGTGAGATAGGTGACGGACTTGTCGACGTCGTAGTAGTAGTGCCAGAGGGCTTCCTGGATCTGCGCCTCGGTCACCTTGCTCGCCTTGTCGCCCAGAACGCTGCGAACCTCGGCTGTCGCATCACGCATCAGCTCGCGGTCTTCAGGGCTCATCTCGTCCTCGACGTCATAGTCGTCGTCCCCGCCATCAAACTCGTCCAGGTCGTTTTCGTAGTCATAGTTGCGGTAGAACTGATGTCGCGACATGGTTGCGGTTGTTGTATGTCGCACAAGGGGAAAAAAAATGAAGTAGCGGGTTTTGCGCAGTCAAACGTAATGCGTACCAACGGTTTGGGCACGGAAAGGTGGCAGGTATTTATATGGAAATCAAACCCAAGAAAGCTTAATTTGACCAGTGAACCGATGGAGGGGCACGTATTTGGGAAAGGCCCCTGCCGCCGCCGCGGCTCACTAAAATGACTAATATTGCTTACATAACCTATAACACCGCGCGCTAAAAAAGGCGGACAAGGAAACTGCGCGTTATCGCCGTATCGATAAGGAGCTGCCAACTTTTTTTTCTTTGCGGCAGGCGCCATCTGCCGTGCAGGTGCGCTCCTTCCCTACTGTAGCGCAGGCAAACGGCAAAATCTTTGGAGACTTGTTCATTCTCACGACAACGACATTGATCACGGTCAATACCTCACCATACGCATTTCCCCCGATTCTTCAAGCATACACGCCAATCCGTCTCTCGCTTTTCCTGACTGTTCGCTCACTGTCACAACGCCCAGCGAATATGAAGGTCTCCAACGTCGGCACGGCCGCCGTCTACACGGTCTCTGGACCGTCGATGCGGACGTTGCCCGAATGGCTCTCGAAGAAGACTAAGAAGAGCCTCAAGAACGACCCCGAGTATGCGAATCGGCTCGAGCTTCTGCAGGATTTTGGCTTCACGGGTGCTAGTAGCTGTATCCGAGTGTCTGAGGATGGCGAGTGGCTGATGTCGACCGGCACATTTCCTGTGAGTCGCGACAAGCCGCAACATCATTTTTTTTTTTTTTTGCGTTATATGCTTCGATTTCTAACTCTGATTGCCCCCTTTTCCTTAGCCGCAAATGCACGTCCACAACCTCTACCAGATGACCATGTCGTACTCACGGCATACCATCTCGCTCAACAACAAGTTTGTGCTCTGCTCGCCAGATTACTCCAAGTCTAGTACGTGCAATGGGATGGGATGATTCTTTGCTAGCACAAACAACACAAACGCTAACAGAACTCCCCAAGTTCACCTCCAGGAGGACCGCCGAATCGAATTCCACACCCCATCGGGCTGCCACTACCAGGTCCGCATTCCCCGTTTCGGCCGCGACATTGTCTACGATCGCCGCGCAACAGAAGTTCTTGTTCCCGCAGCAGGTCTCGATGCTGAAGGTTTTGGCGAAGTCTACCGTTTGAATCTGGAGCTGGGACGCTTTCAAAAATCTTTTCAAATTGACATTGGCCCCGACGAGGGTGTTGAGCGCGGTCTGCAAGGCAGCATCGGTGTCGGCTGCGTCAACGTGGCAGCCATTGCCGAGCAGTCGCACGGCCTGTCGGCCTTTGGTACGAGCATCGGAACAGTCGAGTTCTGGGACACAAGATCGCGCGCGCGTGTGGCGACGTTGCAGTCGCATGACGGCGAGATCACAGCGCTCGACTTTGCGCGGTCGGGCCTGATCCTGGCTACGGGCTCGAGCAACGGCATTGTGCAGATCTACGACCTGCGTCGGCCAACGCCACTTCTGACCAAGGACCTCGGCTTTGGTTCGCGCGTCAACGACCTCATCCACATGACGACGGCTTCGGAGGAAAAGATGCTGCTTGCCTCGGACAAGCGCGCCATCAAGATCTTTGATGTCGAGTCGGGCGACCCGTGGGCCACCATTGAGCCCGAGGTCGACCTCAACTCTGTTGTCCACTGTCCCGACACGGGTATGATTATGAGTGCCAATGAAGGCCGCCAGCAGCACGCTTGGTTTATCCCCATGCTGGGCCCCGCGCCCAAGTGGTGCTCTTTCCTCGAGCGCCTGGTCGACGAGATGGCCGAGGATGCGCAGACGACGACGTACGACAACTACAAGTTCCTCACGCTGCCGGAGCTGCGGTCGCTCAGCCTGGACCACCTCGTTGGAAAGACCAACCTGCTGCGGCCGTACATGCACGGTTTCTTTGTGGCCAGCAAGCTGTATGACCAGGCCCGCCTCATTGCCAACCCGCACGTCTACGAAGAAGAGCGCATGCGCCGTGTCAAGGAGAAGATTGAAAAGGAGCGCGCCAGCCGTATCCGCGAATCCAAGAAGGTCAAGGTCAACCAGAAGACCGCCGATACACTGCTCAAGAAGCAGGAGCGGAGAGAAAAGATCGACACCGAGGCTGGTGCTCTTGGCGACGAGCGTCTTGGTGCCTTCTTTGAGGAGGAAGAGTTTGCCGTCGACGAGAGAACAGCAGAGTTCCGCGCGCTTAACCCCAGCACGCACGTTGAAGGCGTCACCGACGACAAAACGGCTGGCACCAAGTCCCGGAATGCGGGCGGCGAAGACGAGGACATGGATGACGACGAGCCGATCCGGCACGAAGAGATCCAAGAGCGTCGCAGCCGCAAGCCTGCAGGCAAAGCCAATGGCAGTGGCAACGGCGACGTGGTCATGCGCATGTCCTCGTCATCTGAAAAGTGGCAGTCCAAGGGCACCATTGGCTCCCGCGCGGCCAAGATGTCGGCCAACAGCAGCAACAAGGCTGGCGTTCCTTCGTCACGCGGCGGAATGGTTGTCGGCGAGAGATCCGTCACATTTGTCCCCGAAGTCAAGAAGAAGGCCAAGGCGGACGAAGCCAAGCCCGCACCAAAGCGCGACAACCGTGCTCGTCGCAGTGCCAGTGGCAACACTTTCCGCCAGCTCAAGCAGTAGGGCGCAGACGACAAAAAAAGGGAAACTAAGCACTGCATATCAAAAAGCGATACTTCTTTTTTCTTCTTTTCTTTACACTTCTGTTTTTTTTGCTACAAAACTTTCCAGGGATATAATACAGCGTTTCCTTTCGGCGTTTGGCTAATCAAAACATGCAACCACTTCCATACATCGCAACCTTCGACATGCTTTTCCAACTTTCATTTCTGGCCTCCGTTCCTCTTCTTCCTTTCTCTACTGGTCACGTCTACTATCTTCGGATATTGGCCAACTTGATCTTGATGCCGTGTCCTATTTTCTCCGACGTTGTGGGCTGGCCGTTCCGGCGTCCGAGGCCCTTTTCAACATCGTCGTCGGATGCCCGTGGAGATTCAGGCACGTCTTCAAGACGAACGTGTGTGCGTTGTCGGCCGGCGCGCTTCCCTTTGTCTTCTTTGACGCCCTTGGGAAACTCGGAGCGGCGGGGTGTGAGCGCAGTTGCCACACGTCGTGCCGACTTGCGAATACTCTCGCGAACCTTCCACTCGCGCTTCTTTGCAAGATAAAACAGAACAGCAGTGGCGACTATCCATTGTCAGCAAGATCACACATCAGCAATAGAAGACAAACCAGCGGCCCATAAGAAAACCTACTGCCAATGGCAATCACTCCAACGACAATGACGATAATGGCAATCATGGCACCATTCGAAAGGTTGACACCGCCGGTCGATGGGCCAGCACCACCAGCTTCGCTGTCGACATAGGTGCCGTTGCTGGTGAAGCCGTCATCGATCCCTTCTGTTGCGAGCGGGAACGACGATGACGATGTCGGAGTAGCCATGGCTGTTCTCGGGATGTATGGCGGTTTTGGATGTGTAATTTGCTTTCTTGGCTTGCTTTTTTTGTTCTCTTTCTGACGGCAAGTTATAAGCGACGATGTGCAAGAAAAGACTTATTTGTTGAGATGCCGGGGAAAAGGGGGAGGTTGTGTCTTGTCGATGAGGAGGAGGTCGTTTTGTATATACACTTGCATTTCAGGCGCATAGGGCGTCCACTGGTCTGGTCTCTGTATTCTATATTTGCTCTTGCAACATGTATCATGTATTGTTCAAAAGCGTCTCTTGGAACACATCTCGTCACGGACCATTTGCCTTTCTATATTGCTGTTTGGCTGTCCTTCCACGTCTGCCACGTTCATCACACGGCACCGTTTCATCCATGCCTACCTCCCGTCAACAACTCTGGGTACATAAAGGTAAGATGCACGTTTGACATCCATTTCCCTGCCGCCGGCGCTAACATATGGCTCCTTGGCATCTCTTTGGGACGGCTCAAGTAAAAGTCTTGGTCATCGCATCCCCTGCATTCATCGCCTGCCACTTCATTGGGGGGGCAAGCACACACGACAAGTTCATTACAGTGCACTGCCTTGAATGCGATCTGCAGGGCTCTGCAGCACGTTTCAGACGTGCTTGATTGGCGTTGTCATTCGTCGCGCCGGTCGAGGCGCCTATGCATCATCACGAAGATGAGCCAATAGAATTACACGTTCTCAAGTGGAACGAACTCGGCGGCTACGGCGACGCTTGCCTTACATGGCATAGATTCTCGGCAATCAGCCATGGCCTACGCACAGTCGCAATAGCTGGTCAATTTACACATGGTACATACAATATACAAGTGAACTGCACGTATAACAGGTAAATAAGCAGAGATGGGAGATAGGTACCAGTTATACGTTGTCGTCATATATTTTCATGTAAGAGGAGTATCACGTGCTATACCTTCCTTTCTGGGACAGCATTCAACGGCATGCATCGTTCTTTCCCCGTTGATAGAGCCCCTTTTGGGGTATGAGGAAGGAGGGATTGGCAACGATATTCCAGGTAAACAGTCAACACAGTAGCTCCTTCCTGTCTTGGAGATAGGCTATCTTTTAGGCAGAAACAATCCCTGCCCACCATCCTCCGCATCCTTTCTTCTTCTTTCCCACCTTTCATCGCCAACAGCAACCATCATCATCACAAGGAATTGGATATGGAGTCTTTCAGGATTCCAGAAACACCTTTACCAGAACAGCTCCATGGACCCTTCTCGCCTCTGCGAGGCACAGCCCACGTCGACATCACCGGCCTGGGTCCCTCTGGACCTGGCGGACCAGAACGACGGCGAACACTGGACACTGAGACGGACAACACGAGTTACAGCTCAGGTAGGTCGCATATCATTCGAAACACGGCCCATTTACATACTGACACACTAAAATTAGCACCTCAAGGCCGTTCGAGTCACACAGCCAAGAGCAGCGCTGCACTGGCCCAGAAAGACCATCCGAGAGAGGTGGAGGCTGCTTTTCGGCCAACCTACTTTTCGGCTTTGACGCAAACATTCCGCCTTCCAGGGCACAGTACTCCTGTTCGTCCATTGGGTGCTGGATCGGGGAACCAGCCCAAGCAGCAGAGCTCCTTCCAAAACGCAAAGGCCAAAGCCCATCAGGGAGAGGTCATGTCATACTTGAGTCACGGAGAGCGTGAAGACCAGCTAGGGGCGCACCGCCAGCCATAGGATGGCCGTGTTCGTGTGCCCGGACAAACCGGGTCTGCCGATGAAGGATACAAGGGCATTGAGGGTGCCATTACGGCAGAGTTTGAGCGTCTCAAGCAGCAGATTCTGAAGAAGGACCAGGAAATCACGGAGCTAGGCTTCTCGCTCAACGACGCCCACGTTACCACAGACAAGCTCGAGGCCGAAAAGCGTCAGCTCCGGAACAAAAGCGACAACCTCGACAGCAAACTGAAGCAGAGCAATGACAAGATCACTAAACTCCAGCAAGAAGCACAACGGCACCAGGAAGAGACAGCGAAAAAGGACAAGGAGTTTACACTTCTCCAAAAGGAAGTTGGCAAAGCCGTCGAAAAGTCGAAGCAGGATCAGAATGCCCTGGCAGATGCCCACAAGTCCAATGCAGCCACTCGATCTCAGCTGGCAGAGGTGCAAGCCCGTCTCCGGGAAGCACTCGCGTCTGCAAAGGAAGAAAAGGCACAGGATGCGGCCGCAGCTGAGCAGAGAATGCAGGACATGTCGAACCGCCTAAAGAAACAAGAGACCCAAGTCCAGACACAAAACGCTGTCAACGCCAAACTAACTCAGCAGCTGGAGAGCATTCCCGAACGCAACTTCCAGGCTCTGTCGGCGTGTGTCAAGAAGATTGTCGAAAAGCTCGATTCATCCAAGACGGAAGTCCTGGCAGATGGCAAATCTTCGAGGAAGCTTCAACAAGAGCAGTACGTGCAATAGAAGTTCGTCACGAAAAATACGATAATGCTAATTGATGAAATAGCCACGGGGCCATTGTGGCATGCCTCAACGGAGTTCTCTCAGCAGCTCAGCAACAGGCTGAAGTCTTGACGGCGTGCCAGCAGCAAAATGAAGATCTATCCAACAAGTTAGTTTTTGTGCCCCTCTGGTGAAAAATTATAAGAGGTTCTCTAACTCTTGCCAGGCTGCAGGGAAAAATCGAAGAATTTCATGCGGAGAAGAAGACTGAAGATGCCACCTGGCAAGGAGACTTCCAACGCGCTCTGAACACCATTGAAAGCGCCTCCCAGAACCATTATACTGAGTTGCTTGGTGCTATTTCTGCCACGGGACGCGGAAGCGATGCCCTTGCAGAGCTATGCGAGCAACGGGAGCAGGATGCCCGTGGTCTAGCCAAGCAGATCGCTAGCCATGTACGCCTCTCACAAGACCAGTTGTCTCGGCTTGCAGAGATTTACAAGCTTCTTGAGAAGCTCAACGAAGCTCCCCGTGAAGATCCTGAAATGGTCGCCAGAATTCAAACGCTGGAAGCACAGAACGAGCGTCTTCAGTCGGATGTCAAAGATCGCGACGGCCAGATCACCCAACTCGAAGAATGCTACAAGGAATGCATGAACGCCCGCATTGAGGCTGTCGACAAATATACCGAAAATCTCCACATGGTCACTGCGACCTTCCGCCGAAGAGACGAAGAGTATCGACGGGCACTGGACCATGCGTCCGAGCTAGCGAGCAAGGAAACCAAGCGCACCTTTGATGCCAACAAGGAGGAGTCCGAGAAGGACTTGCAGCACGAGCGCTTGAAGCGGCAAGTCCTAGAAAAGGAGCTGCGGCAGACCAAGGAGGAGTATTGCGTGCTGGAACAAAACTGCAAGCGAGGTGCCATGCAGCAGGAAAGCCTGCATGGGGAGCTCGCATCGCTCAAAGCCGCGAACCTGGCAGCCTCCGAGAGCATGGAGGAGAAAGTGCGGGCGCTTGAAGCCCAGCTCGACTGCAATTCGTCTGTTATTGCAAACCTCAAGGCTTCACTGGCAGGCAAAGAGGTGGAGTATGCCACTCTACGGAGCAGTATGGAGGCCTACGACGAAAAGGTCAGGGTTCTCATTGAGCATCTGCGCGGGTGGGCACAGGACTACACACACATTGGCACCATCCGCGCTCGTCTCGAGACGCTTGGCCAGATTGACCAGTCGTGTGCTGCTACGGCGAGGATCCGGGAGGCCGAACAGATTGACAGCGTGCTCTCCCAGCTCCGCCAGTATTACGCACGCCAGAATGCCCAGAACATGTGGAAAGGCCAGTCACTGCTGTGCAGCAGTTACAACTCGGACGAGGGACATGAACAACACATCTCTGATTTGTCGGAATTGCTGGATGCAGACATTTCTCGCCGGGCAGCAACGGGGAAACAATCGTCAGTGGCTATATCGGATCGCAAGGCAGGCCGTGGGGCAGGTGAGCGGCAGGAAAGCACATTGAAAACACCCGGATGTGCTATCAAGGGGGGCGGCGAGAGTGCACGGCCGCCGCCTGTCCGAAACAACAGAACGATCGATATGGCCATCGACCCTGGCAGTATCATGCCATCAAGCCCCGAGATGATTTCCAGTCCCATCCAGAGGCGACCGAAGAGAAGCCGGCAGCACGTTGACGAAGCGGGCGGCGACAAAAGTGCGATGGACAGCAGGCAGTCGCGCCAGACAAAGCATGCACGCTCAGCACGCTCAAAGCTGTCTAAGATGACGCGGGCGCAGATGGAGACATCGGCATACTTTCGCAAAGACACGGAGGCTGGTCATGAGATGAAGACGGACGGAAACGAGTGAGATGGAGTCGACAATGGATTTATTTTATCCCAGTTCCAGCAACGCCAATAAAAATCATATCATCATGCAAAGTATGCTGTTGTTTTATACACGAGAGCCAGCAGCGAGGGGAAGAAGCGGCTCATTTCTTGGCTCATTTCTTGCCTCGTTTCTGCTCAAGGAAGAGGACCTTGCGGCGGACTGTTGGAGGGGGAAGAGGGATTCGTGTTAGAAGGATGGTGGGCCATTTATAACAGGTCGCGTGGTGTTCCGAATACTCACCAACAGGGTCGTACTTGAGCATGCTCAGAGGCAGCGAGGTACGTGGCCGGGTGAAGGTGTAGAAGTAGCCGGTCATGGCCATCGAAACGACGCGGACCGAGATGACGCGGGACTTGGCGGCTGCAGAGGGGTTAGCAGATGCCTGACAGACGTGAAATATGTGCAATTGAAGGGGCTAGCGTACGTTTGGCCATGGTCGCTGTTGATGCTGGTGCTGCAGCGGCTTGCGAGGTAGACGGCGTGACTGCGAAAATCCTTTTGTCGCGGCAGATTCTCGCGATGGCTTCTTGTCAAATAAGTGGAGATGATGGCAGGAACAGCCAATGAGCGATATTCAATGTGCTTTCGGAGAGATACATGGGTACCTCGGTCGTCTGAGCTCTTATCGTCGTATCAAGTCCACTTGGCGCGCTTTTGCGCCTAACATCGGGTTCGGTGCCATCGTCGAGGTGGGGTGGATGGGACGCTCGTTCTTGCCGTATTTGCGTTTTCCCTGCTTGCCATCCCTGTTGCAAAGACGGTTTCCGCAAAACACTGTCTACCAGGAGCTGTCTGGATCACTCTTTCCCAATTTGACGTCTTTGCAACAGCATTCTATGATTGAAAGGGGCAGCTGCGACTTCGACTAAACTTTCCTGGTTTACTCAGCTTACATCAAAACTCGACAAGCAACATACCTTAAAGACCTATGCGCGATCGCGACCCGGCAGCTTGGATCCGATAGCAGGCGCTGTGCATAAACGCCGCCGCATCTACCTCGACGTCGGCATTGTTCACAACGCCATTCACAGCACACATCAAGAAGCAATAAGAAAATAAGAAAAGAAACAACAACAACACAAATGGACAAGATTACCGACAAGATTGCGGCGCTGCCGCCCAATGCGGCGTACCTGTCGCTCGAGTTTTTCCCGCCAAAGACGGCAATGGGATTTGCCAACCTGCGGTATCGGCTGGATCGCATGGCGCGTGCTCTGCGGCCGCTGTTTGTCAATGTGACGTGGGGAGCGGGCGGCTCGACAGCACAAAAGAGCCTGGAGCTGGCCGAGATTTGCCAGCGCGAGCTCGGGCTGACAACGTGCCTGCACCTGACGTGCACCAACATGAGCCGCGATCTCGTCGACAAGGCGCTCGACGATGCCAAGGCTCTGGGCATCCGCAACATCCTGGCCCTGCGTGGCGACCCGCCGCGGCCGACCGAGTACGGCGAGGGCGACTCTCCGGCATCGGCGGCGGCAGCAGCAGACGATGAGTTTACGTATGCTTCGGACCTCGTGCGGTACATTCGGAAGCAGCACGGCGACTACTTTTGCATTGGCGTGGCGGCTTACCCCGAAGGCCATGCGGACGAGAGCCACCCGCTGGGCCAGAGTCTCGAGCACGACCTGCCGTATCTTGTGGAAAAGGTGCAGGCGGGCGCCGACTTTATAATGACGCAGCTGTTTTTCGACCAGGCGGCATATGCGCACTTTGAAGAGGTGCTGGCGGCGCACCCCAGCGGCGCTTTCAAGAATGTGCCCATTATCCCTGGCCTCATGCCCATTCAGAACTACCAGATGATCAAGCGGACGACCAAGCTGAGCCATGCGCGCATACCCGAGCCGCTCATGGCGCGGCTGGATGCGGTCAAGAAGGACGACGAGAAGGTCAAGACGGTGGGCGTGGATATTGTGAGCGAGCTCATTGAGCAGATCAAGGAGATCAAGGACGCGGTGCGGCCGGGCAAGCCCAAGGGCTTCCACTTTTACACGCTCAACCTCGAAAAGGCCGTCTCCTTCATCCTCGAGCGCACCAACCTGATTCCGGAAAGCAAAATCGATGATGATGAGGAGGCGATTGTCGAGGACGGCGTGATTGGCACTCCGCGCACGGGAGGAGGTATTGCTGCTGCTTCTGCGGCTGCCGCTTCGAGCAGTGGTGGCGGCGTCGGTGGCTCCGACTCGGCGGCACCCTCCATCCATGTCAGTGGCGGCACGCTGCAGCCGCCGGCACTGGCACACCGGCCACTGCGCCGCCAGTCATCGATCGGCTCTGACCCGCGCAACCGCGTGATCGTGTCGGGCAACACGGCATCGCACCCCGACTATGAGGCAACAGCGCGCGAGGCGGGCGTGCCGGTGGGACCGGTGAACACGCGGTCCAATACGCTGGCCATCTCGGAGGGCGAGGGCGTGCTGGGCCGAGAGGCGACATGGGACGACTTCCCCAACGGCCGCTGGGGTGACGCGCGGTCTCCCGCGTACGGCGAGATTGACGGCTACGGCACGAGTCTGCACATGACGGTCAACCAGGCGCTCAAGCTGTGGGGCCGGCCGACCACGGCCAAGGATATCAGTGACATTTTTACGCGCTACCTGAACGGCAAGCTGACAGCGATCCCGTGGAGTGAGGAGGAGTTCAATGCGGAGACGGTGACGATCCGCGACCAGCTGGTGCGCCTCAACAGCAAAGGATGGTGGACGGTGGCGTCGCAGCCGGCAGTCAACGGCATTCCGTCGACGGATGCGACGTTTGGATGGGGTCCGGTCAACGGCTTTGTCTTCCAAAAAGCATTTGTCGAGTTTTTCTTGCCGGCCGACGACTGGAAGAAGCTGTATGCCCGTCTGATCGAGCCGGGCACGCGTGAGCGGGTGTCGTTTTACGCCACCAACGCCCATGGCGACTTTGTCTCGTCCGACGTCAGCAAGCCAGACGACAAGGCGGACGAAGTAGCCCCCGAAACAGAAGCGGGAGCGGGAGCAGCAACAGAAAAGGAGGGCGATTCGAGCACAAACGCCGTGACGTGGGGTGTGTTCCCGGGCAAGGAGATTGTGACGCCGACGATCATTGAGGAGGTCAGCTTCCGGGCTTGGAGTGAGGAGGCCTTTGACATTTGGAAGGAATGGGCCGGTCTCTACCCCAAGAAGTCGGCGACGGACAAGTTGCTCGAGTCGACGCGCGGCTCGTACTGGCTCGTCAACATCATCCACCACGACTACATCGACAAGGAGGCTCTGTGGAATCTGATTTCTTAGGCCGATCATAATCGAAGATAAATCCCCATCTATGTTGGTCTCAGAAAATATTTCTGTGAATATGTATCAGTCGGTACGGTCGGTGCCTTTGCATAAATGTTGTACATAAAGTTTCCTTGATTACAAAGTACAATGCTACACGGTGCATAAGCATTTTGGGATTTTCTTTTCGTTGTGGTGAAACCAGTTCATTGTACGAGCCTGACATTGGCACGCTTTTGCACTACATACAAATTAAAGCACCGCGAAACAGATAACAACCGACCTAGTTAAACAAACGCACGCCGTGGAACCGTGGCCATTGATAGAAACAACAGGAAAATAAGGGGTATTGTAAACGCGCCGAGGAAAAAAACAGGAAAAAATCAACACAGATACGCCAACCAGACCGAGAAACCCATTCCGAATCGAAACCGAAAGCTGACAACCGAACCCATTCTGCCACCCTTTGAGCGCCCTGTGTTGATTCAACACGTTGAAAAAGAAGAGCATGAAACATCAAAGAAAAAGAAAAAGAAAAAGAAAAACACAAAAAGCCGCAGCAGACTCTTGGCGACTTAGATTGCACCGTCCTCATAAAAAGACGGCGCAAACGACTGGCCGACCGAGAAGCTGTTGTTGCTCGCAGGCATAGTGGCCGTCGTGGCAAAAGAAACCTGAGCGTGCTGAGAGTGCTGAGCAGGCACGAAGACGTTATGCCAGTTGCCGCCATCGTCCTCGTCCTCCATGAAGCTCAAGTCCGGTCGGGACGTGGCGGCAAAGCTGTTGTTCGCCGAGGTGGGCATGGTCGACAGTGGGGGCACAGACGACATGCCCATCGTTGTCGTCGACGAGCCGGGCTCCATCTTGGGGACGGCAGTGTACGACGAGGGCACCTTGCTGGGCGTGCTGTAAATGGCAAACACGCCGTCGTCATCGTCGTCGTCGTCACTGTTGTTGGCAGCTTGGTTGGTGAGATCGATCACATCGTCGTCGTCGTCGGCATAGCGAAAGGGAACTGCGGCAGGATGGCGGTTGGAGCGGCGCGGAGCAGCGCCCGTGCTGTCGTTTCCGGTGTTGTTGCTGCCGGGAGTCGAGCCAAAGGTCAGGCTGGGTGTGACAGTCGGAACAGCAAAGGAGTCCGTAGCGGGAGCGGTAGCCGGAGCGGGAGTGTGGACGGGCGTCACGTCCAGCGCCTCGTAGTCAACTTCGCTGCCGATGCTCTCCTCTTCGTTAGAGAGGGCAGGGGCTGCCTGGCGAGGACGCTTGGAGGGCGTCTTGCGGGTAGCAGCAATGGCAGCAGGACCAGCCGGGGACTGGTCAGCAGCGCGACGCTTGCGAGAAGGGGCAGCTGCGCCGGAGGGAGCTGTTGAAGCAGCTGCCACCGTGCGGGTGGCCGTCAGAGGTGAGTCGCCGCGGCCAACAGCTTCGCGGACGGCCTTGGCATCCTTCTTCACGCTGCGGAATTGGAATTCAATGCCTTGCGGGGTCGATTCGCCGTAGTACTTTGCAATATCTGGTTGAGAATGTTAGCAATGCGCTTGTATTTCTTGCATTCTACTCTTCCATGCCTTCTCCCCCTCTCTCGTCGTACCCTTGTCGCTCATGCTGAAGAGAAAGGCCATGTCTTTGGCATCGTTGCCCTTTGCAACGGTCTGGCGGATGGCAGCGACGTTCTTTTTGATGGGGCGGAAGCGATGTTCAATGGCAAAAGCCGTTGTATCGGAGCCAAAGTGACGGGCAATTTCTGAAGAGGCGAAAAGCAATGGCGCAAAAAAAGGCAAGGCCAATGTCAGACAATGAGGCCGGGACGGAAGAAGTGAAAGGGGTACGATGACGATCAGGGTGAGAGGGGGTGAGGATGGCAAAAAAAGAGTAATTAGAGAGATATCTCACCTTTGAAGTTGAGCTTTACGCCAGGTAGACTGGCGACGACGGCCGTCAGGAGGCGGTACTGAGCCTCGTATGTGCGGAAGTTGGTGGGCGCCATCTTGATCTCGGGAGTTGTTGTCGACGTGCAAAGATGGGGGGATAGAAGAAAAAAGATGTCGGTGTGAAAATGCAAAAATGACGAGATGGAGATGTCAAGATCTCAAAAGGTGAGAGAGATACAAGATACAAAGAGGTACTGCGTATCTGTACACCAAGAGGGCCGGCAGTTGAAACTGAGGAGGGGATAAAATGGAGTGGCTGGGAGGTGAGGCGACTCGGTGGGTCCGCAGAGACGCGAGAAGGTCAGTTAGGGGTGACTTTTGGAGTGTTGTATTTGGCGGGGAGGGCTCACACAAAACGCGAAAAGTGTAGGTACCACTTTAACGAATTGACACGCGTCACGCGTAAAAGCTGCCACTCTCCGGGGTACGCCCTCTGCCGTGCAGCAGTCTTGCATGTATCTTGCAGCAATGTGTGCTTTTGAGGTGAATGGATTTTAACACTTGCATTCCTCTTCTTTTAGCGCTGAACAGCGCTATTGATCGCGGGCCGCGCCGCTAGGATATGCACTAGCTAAGGGCGCTGTATGTCTGCCTAGGAAAGAACGGCCTGTGGCGAGTGGAGCGCAAGATTTTATACTACCTATGAATGAAAAGGTGAGGAAATTGTGAAGTGAGGTGTGAATAGAGTAGGTACCAATATATAAGAACATAATACCAGCAACGACTAGATATTTTTGTGAGTCTAGAAAAAAGTGTAATATTAAAAATTATTCAGTCATGATGTATCTGCCATATATAGAGACATACCAACCCAAAATAACCGATCGCTATAAACTAAAAAAAGAACAGCAAAAAAAACGGCAAAAAAGTTCTCAAGCTCCCTATTTCTAACATCCGAAAAAAAGAAAACGAACGCCTCAAGTCGCACGGCATGCGACCATGCAATATATAGAGCCAATACATGACAAGAGATTGGACACGTCGTAGACAAAAGACAGGACATTACCGGTACTCCTTCTCACGCATGGGAATGTCATGACCAGCATCGTCGGCCGGGCCGTTGCCGTAGACAAAGTACTGGATGCCGAGGATGGAGTCGCAGGCTGCTTGGAACAGACCGCACAGCTTGAAGGACCAGGGAATCTCGGATGTGGCCGTGAAGAACCAGAGCATCTTCATCGAGTCGCCAAGCAGCCAGCTGACGAGCACGGATGGCCGGAAGCCGCGGCAAGAGCGGTTGCGTCGGTTGGCGAGGATCTGGGGCAAAGGCAGCGTCGCCTCGACCGAGAGGCCGACGTAGCCGATGAGGGCCGAGTAGGCCGGGTAGATGGCGGGGAAGGGGCCGATGAGAAGCTCGCCGGCGACAAGGGAGACAAACAGGTAGAGAAGGAATTGCCAGTACCTATGATGCTTTTGTTAGGAGACACTTTCCCGTTGTTGATCTCTCAAGGACCACAAACTTACGGCTTGGGTGACCGCCACTGCCAAAAGCTGTAGGGGCGGCTGGAAAAGAGACCGCCGGAGCTGCCGCGACGGCCGTTGATGCCCGAGAAGGGGACGGCAGCCTCGCCGCCCTTGGACGATGGTGCCGGGCGGTGGTCGAGGGCGATCTTGAGGAGGACGAGCTGCACGCCGACCATGAGGATGGACTGCGCAAGCAGCGCCTTGTCAAAGTGCGCGCCGGGGTAGTAAAAGATGCTGTCCTTTTTGTCAGCAGGAGAAAAAGAATGATGATAAAAGAAAAAGGTCTGTCTGTCAACGCAAAACGCACCGCATAAAAGATGCCACCAGCATGATGAGGGGGATATCCAGCGAGAAACCCGCGCTCGACCGTTTCCGGCTCATCGACAATGCCTGGTCGCCATACGACAGGATCGGCGAGAGAACGATAAACACGGGCGCGGCATAGCCGGCCACGGCCGTTATCAAACCCATCGAAAGAAGGCGAAGACGAGGGAGGGGGATGAGGAGCTGTCGATCGAGAGCGATGACGCGATGAGAGAGAGACGCGTCAGGGAACGAGAGAGGGGATCGCTGTCAGCGAAGAGCACCGGAATGCTTGGCAGTCTTTGCCAATCTCTCTGTGGATGGGGATGGCGGGGGACGCTTTGAATCTGGGGTCGAGTCTGGGCAGTCTAGGCAGTCTGGGCAGTCTGGGCGTCGGGGCCGGATGCGCGGGTTAAGAGCGGGTTAAGGGGGTGGGAAAAGGCGTTGTCGGTGGGATGGTCGGAAAGTGCAAAAGGAAGCCAGGTCGCGTTTAAGCGGGCAGACGAGCCAACCCGCCTGTAGCGTCACGCACAGGGCGCAAAGGCTAGTGTAAGATAGGGCAGTCTTCAGGCAGTTTTTTTCTCTTCAGGCCATTTTTTTCAGCTTTGGCGGGTCCATCTTTGTCAGCGTCGTTAAATTGGCGTACATGATTGGCCCAAACGGTTAGGGATCAACTGCGCGTCATCAGAGCTAAACAATACTCGGTAAATACGTCACTCTGCTCATTTTTAGGTTTTTCAATAAGTAGTTGAAAAAAAAGTAGTATACGTGTGTAAATATTTGCATTGGAATACAAAGACAAAAAAAAAAAAATCAAAAAATCAAAAATCAAAAAAGAGTGACCCAAGATCTTCCAATCGCCTGTTCGGCCGTTTCAAGTCGTGGGAAAGAATCGTAGAAAACATAAAGAGAAAAAGGGGGGGAAAAACATGTGAGAGGCCGTTAACCATAAAACGCCTGAAAAGATGGGACAAACAGCAAGATATCAAACAAAGGGGAGGGGCGTACAAATACAGCAGAAACAAGAGTGGAAAAACTGGCCAAAAATATAAAAAGAACAAAGGAAAGGAAGAAAAAGAAGAAAACATGGCTGCTCATGAAAAAAATGGCATGAGAAAAAAATGAACAGAAAAAAAAAAGAAAAGGAAAAATGAGGAGGGTGATATACGGAAGAAAAGTAAGGGGAGAAAATAGAGCGTTGAAAAGGTATGGGATCAAACCCGGCCGTGTGGACGGTCAGCCTGCCATGACCGGCGAGGATCGTCAGCGTGCATGTGCGGCAGCGGCTCGGGGGCTGAGCGTGGCGGCGGGAGGAACATGCGCTGCATGTCGGCCTCGTAGGGCGCCGAAGGCGAGGACCGCGGCTGATCATGGAACGACATGCGGTGGTGGTACGACGAGGTGGGCGCCGGCGGCAGAGGAGGGCCCTGGAGGGAAGACGACGACATGGCGGGAGAGGTGGATGCGTAAGAGTAGGGTGACGAGGTCGGGTGAGAGTGAGGGTGTGAGTGAGGGTGTGAGTGAGAGTGCTGCTGCGACCAGGGCAGAGGAGGCAGGCTAGGACCCGAGGAGGTGCCTGAGCGCGAGGTCGGCGACGACATGTGGGCTGCCGTCGGTGAGAGGTCGCGGCCGCCCATGATATAGTGCTCATATTCAGAGCGAGGGCGTTTGCTGCGGCTGCTGTTGCTGCTGCCGCCGTTGCTGCCGGGGCCGTCCAGCAGGTTGGGGCTCAGCGACCGCTTCATGCCCGCCGTCGGCGAGTCCATCGAGGTGACCGAGTAGACGACCGAGCGCGGCGAGTCGGGAAGGGCAGAGGGACCATGATGCTGCTGATGCTGCTGATGCTGCTGGGGCAGAGGCGGTTGGTGTGCAACAGGTGCCGAAGACGGCGGAGGTTGGACGGCTGCTGCTGCTGCTGCTGAGCTGGGCGACGAGTTGCTGCCTCCGCGCGGCGCATTCTTGAACCGACAGACGCGTCCAAACTTTTCGCACTGCACGCAGCGCGGGAACTCGGGGTCGCACTTGATCTTCTTCTCGCGGCAGGTCATGCACGCAATGGCCAGACGCTTGCGCGGCTTGCCCGCCTTGGTCACGCCCCAGTAGGGGTTGACCTGCTCGCCGTCAATCACCGCCTTGCAGTGGCTGCCGTCGTCGTAAAAGTAGCACATGCCCTCGCCGGGCACCTCGGCAGCCCGCAGAAACTGCGGCAGGTAGTCCGTGCCCGTCCACACCTTGCCCTCCTTGGGCGGCGGCGGGATGTTGGCCATGGCGCCCGGCGGCATCGAAGAGGGAGGAGAAGCGTGTGTGCTGCTCAGCACTTCAGAGCCCGACAATGACCGGACAGGGCTCCGCGGCCGGTGCTGGCCGTAGAATGGTGTCGGTGCAGGGCCAGGTGCTGACAACCGATGGTGCTGCGGAGGAGGAGGAGGAGGAGGCGACTGTGTTTGCTGTTGCTGGAGACGCTGGTCGGCTGGGCCCCATTTGCTCGCATACGGCGGCGCGTCGCTGTACTGCCGAGACTGTTGCTGCTCCTGCTGCTGCTGCTGCTGCTGCTGCTGCTGCTGCTGCTGTTGTTGTTGTTGCTGCTGCTCGTATTCTCTCGAATGGGGCCGTTCGTGGCTGTACATGTTGCTGTACTCGTGGTCACGCATGTGAGATGCCGGCTGAGTGAGCTGTGAAGGGTGCGAGCGAGGAGGGTACGGAGGCGAAGAGGTGTAGGAGGCGGTGGGTGGCTGCTGGTGAATAGGCGGTGAGAGCTGTGCCGCAACGCTCTTGCTGAACAGCGAAACGGACGATGTCGTCGGCCCCGGAGGACCTGCATAGCCGGTTGGTCTCTCGAGTCCAGCAGACGACAACGAGCGCAGAGACTCTGGCGGGCCAAACAGGCTGCTGATAGACGGAAGTTGTTCCCGGAAAGGAGCCGGAGCCGGGGCCGTCGCTGGAGCGGCAGCAGAGGCAGAAGATGCAGCAGCAGTAGGAGACGAAGAAGACGACAAGGAAGACGACGCGTGCGCGGCTACCTCGGGCGTGGCCTTTTGCGAACCGCGCGCGACCGTCTCCTCCGACGACTGCCGCGATGCCTCAGCCTTGACGCCATCCAGAGAATACACCAGTGTCGACGTGGATCCTGCCGACGCACTCGTTGCGGCCGTCGTCGCCGTCGTCGCTGTCGTCGCCGTCGTCGCCGTCGACGACATACTGCCGCTGCTGGATGAAGACGGCCGCGCTGCCGACGGCACGGACAGCGGCTGCTCGTGAAGAGACATGGGCGGTGAGATGGGCGGCTTGGGACCAGGCCAGGCAAGGAGGTCCTTGCGGGGGATCACAGTGGCCGACTCGGATGAGGGCGAGCGACCAAGGTTCGCCAGAGCAGGCGGTGTGTTGGGGAGAGTGACTGGGCGTTGCACGTCGCTGTACGCTTGGTACCCCATTGGTGAGAATGTCGGATGCTGAGCAAGCTCCAGAGGGGCTTGGAGCATGTCCAAAAATAATAATAAAAAACCAACTGGGGAAGAAATGACAGGGCGCGTGTCAAGAGAGAAAAAGAAAAAAAACGGCGCTGCCGTGCTTCTAATCCTGTCCTTGTATCGGGAGGGGGAAAAAAAGTTTGTTGGGATGCTGTTAATGTTGACGTTGTCGATATCTTTATTTTCTGTGATCTTTTTTTTATATATACCCCAAACGGTAAAGACAGTAAAAAGAGGCAAACAGCACGGAACTCTTCTCGGTAGAGCACGAGAGCGTCCAGATAGGTAGGGAGAAAGAGCGAGCGAGCGAGAGGATCCGGGGTGGCGTGAGTTTTGTTTCGTTGCTATGCAGAGGCGCAAGAACACGCAGAGGCGATGGCGCTATCAAAGGATGCCAGAGGATGTATTTGCCAACGAGAGATGTCAGGTATGATTTTCCAGTCGAAAGTCCGCCAGGGACAGTGGAAATCAGAACAATGAAAAAAAAAACCCAAAAAAAAAGAAAAAACAAATGGCCGTTAAGACAGGGATAAAGACAGGCGATGATTCCGAGTTGAAAAGAATCGTGAGTACACCCGCATATGTCCGGGCTCAGCCTGGTTGGTGATGTCCAGGTGTGTACGGTTTTTTTTTTATTGTTGCTGTTTATGTTGTTGCTTTTCCAAGTTGGTGAATGTCAAGAGGCGTTCTTCAAGAAGCCCAAGAAGCACGGTGGCGGTGCGAAACGGCAACAAGGCGAAGCCAAAAAAAAAAAAAAAGATCAAAGCAAGAAATACAAAAAGACGAGCAAGACAAAAAGAGAAGGGAAGAGGCTCGGTATGTATATACTGTGTATACGTCGTAAAGAGATTCAGCAGTACGGAGTACAAGCCAAGCACATGTAGAAGAAGAAATGGAACAAGTATTTGATCTGAGATCAACCGCTCCGGGGCCATGCGCCAGGCTGCATCCACTCGGGCCACGCCTACATGTAAGATACATGTACTTTGTACATTACTTGGTACGTCTACAAGAGTACATGTACATGATACAATGTACATGCAAACGTGCTATCACCCAATGTACCGTAAGTGTGGGTCCGGGTACGAAGGTACACCGAGTTTAATTCGAGACGAGAAGGGGGGTGGAATGTGGGAGACGAGGGATATGGATTTTTTGGAGAGGGGATGGGGATGGGGCTGGTTTGTATCGTACCATGGACATAGACCGGGCTAGGATATCGAATAATAACGCCGGGCTGGAAAAAAAAAGAACGACAGGCGTTGGGGCGATTAGGCAAAATAGAAAGAACCACTACAGGGCTATTCTACTCGTAGTATTGAACCGAATGGGCTTTGTGCATTCTTCACCCAAGCAGTTGAAGAGGGGGGGGCGATGACGAGGCAAACTGTCAAAATAGGAGGCGTTTAAAGAAAAAGAAAGAATTCACGAAAGCATGAAAGCACGAGGCGACTGCAAAAAAAGAAGTAAAACCAGCCAAAGAACGGGTGAAAGCATATGAAAAAAAAACATCACAGGGGGCGAGAATAGAATATCGTATGTAAAAGTATCCATGACAAGAACGAGGGATGTCAGCAGAAAGCCAGTCTAGAGCCTGTTCCATGGGCCATTTGCCTCTTTTCTCACGCGACCGTCGGAGATGGGATCGCCGGCCCGTCCTTTTGCGTTGTTTTGCTGTGAAAGAACATACATGCAATGGTACACAGACACACGCACGCATACTCTGTACGGAGAAGGGGAACTGTGCTTTTTTTTTCAGGGGGTCGGCTGCAAACAAGGTACCGGCAAAGGTCGCAACAATCTGCTCAGAGAAATGAATATTCTTTGGGGTGGGTGAACTACTCGTACTCGTACGGAGTACTCACTCATATCCCGGTTCAATATGACGGCATGAGGGCAAGGAGGGCCGTGAGAAGCTGGGGTTGAAGCCAAACGAGCATTGTCCTTTTTATTTATTTATTTTTTTTTTCAATTTTTACTTGTGGAGTGGTTGGTCAGGGATCAAGGAGACCTTCCCGCAATTCCTCTTTTGGGCCGTATCTGCAGATCGACAAACATTGTTCGTGGCGAGGCGTCGCTGTCCCATATCGTGAAAAAAAGCCCCTTTTAGCAATGAACTTTTTTGGGTTGGATGGTGTGTATAACAGAGACAGAGTAATGGGGTTATGCACAATGAGGCAATGTAAAAGGGGATTGGTAAAAAGGGACAAGGCAAGTCTGACTTGCATTACAGGACGAAGATGGGCGGGTAACGCCTCATCTCACGCAAAGTTCTTTTTTTTTCATTTCCCTTTCTCTCTGTCCTTCTTCTCTTCTCTTTTTTTTTTCCATTCTTCTCTCTTTAAACTTGCTCGAAAAGGGAAACGCCCGCGAGGGCCTATCGAGGACCCTGTATACATGTACATATATTGCCTCTTTTGAAGCCTATCGCTGAGACGAACGGGGAAATCAAAAAATGTGACACAAACGGAAAGGACAAAAAGGAAAACGAGCAGAGCCTATTACGGACTGGGAAAGGAGGTGCTGCAGAACGTGGGTGACGGCATCCCGGCATGCCATGGACGCGTTGTGTGGAGATGTGCAAAGCGGGTCAACACCAATAGTACACTTTGTACGGAGAGTATGAGATACCCAATACGACGTCCGTGTAGAACAAGTCGACTTTTCTCCCGTCTTTCCATGTGGTCCTTCTGGTGCCAGACGCCAAGAAGGAAAGACGCCAGAGGAAATGAAAGGGAAAAACCGCCAGGTGCACGGCACAATTGCAAAGGAAAGACCGGCAAAACCGCGCCACTGCCATCTTTCCTTCTTTTCTTTTTTTTTACTCGTTCTTCTTAGCAAAGAGCCTTGCCGAAACCTTGTCTGCATAGCGTCTGCATAGCGTCTGCATAGCGTCTGCATAGCGCATTAGCAGTAATTTTTTTTGCACTAAAACATGCCAGGGCCAGGATGAATGGGACGAGCCAGCAGAAAGAGGCCGGTAAAACAGCCGGCGGGGAAGGAGGGGAGGGGGAGACTCTGTGTCTGGTGCGTATTGAAAAGGTGCAAGCAAAGGCTCTGCAGCGTATTGAGCCAAAAAAAAAAAAAAAAAAAAAAAAAAAAAA
>JAGKRZ010000207.1:0-41657 GCA_020002355.1 Intubia oerlemansii | reverse complement strand
GGGGGGTAGATCAAGTATATCTTTGCTGACCAACAGCCACGCAAACAACACCACAGAGAGACTGGCAAGTCTTGGCCACACAGCCCATTGACAGCCCCCTCAAGCTTGAGGCCTCTACCTGCGACCCAGTGGCCACTCGCATCATTGACCAAGCCGATGTTGTTTGGTATTACAAACTGTAAGTTCTTTTTCTTCTGGTTCAAAAGGACTGGATCACGCAAAACGGCCAACTGACTTAACTAGCTTCTTCAAATATCGCAATCCGTTAATCGGACTGCTAGATCCCGTCCTGCACACGCCAGAGTACGTCCATGCCAGCTCATTTGTCCTCTTCTCGGCCATATGCGCCCTTGGCTGTGCTGTATCCGACCGTCCGCGTGACCGGGTCGTCTACCCGGCGCTCCTCTCGCTGGCCGAAAGCAACATGAAGTGGGCCATTGCCGTCTGCGTCAAGTCGCTCGAGATCATCCAGACCATCATCGTCATGCAATACTGGGCACCTGTGTCCCAGCGACAGTCAGACGACCCGTACTGGCTGCGTCTCAGTCACGCCGTGCAGCTGGCTCGCGAGCTGGGCATCCACCGTCCTACAGCCATTGCCGAACACGTCCATGCGCTGGCGCCAGGCAGTCCGCCGGCTCTGCGAGAGCGGTTATTTCGCAACTTTGAGCGCACGTGGCTGTACACATTTATTTCCGATAAGAGCTTTGGCATTATTACGGGCCGCTCGATGGGTGTGGGCTGGAAGGAGATGCCGGCCGGCGCGGCCGAATGGTGGCGGAAGCCCGAGACGGGCCCCATTGACCGCATTGTGAGCGGCATTGTTGAAGTGCGCGGCTACTTTCTCAATGCCATGGATCAGCGCAAGCGCGTCGAGAACACGCCGGCTGCGATTGCCCAGTGGCACGGCCAGACGTTTGGCCTGCTCGAGCAGACGCGGCGCACACGGTGCGTACCAGCAGCTACAACGGCCGCAACGGCTGTCTCGGCCGTCCTGGCCGAGTCCGACTACTACCTGCCGGTGCTCGCTTTTTACATGGACCACAGCATGATGGTGCTGAATGCGCAGGCGCTGCGCGACCTGACGGCCATTGATCCGACCGGCACATCGTCCGAGCTGCTGCACCTGTCGGCGCTCAATGTCGACATTGCCAGCCGCCTGCTTGACTCGATGCTACAAAACAGCGTGCTGCTCGAGCTCATGGTCGGCTTTCACAACAACCAGTTTATCATGGTGTGCCACGCGGCAACAGAGATCCTCTACGCCATCCAGCGCGGTGGTCTATCGCTCAACAAGATTGAGTACGCCGCGAGCAAAGTGCGCGCCATCCCGGGCCATCTGGAGCGCATAGCTGCGCATCTGCCGGCCAGCTCGGCGGCGCAGCTCTACGCCGCGCTGGCGAGCTTTTTCGTTGTCCAGCTCGACAAGGTGGTGCGCAACAATACAGAACGCTATGGTGGCGTCGCGCAGGCTGAGAGCGAGGGTTCAGGCGGTGGCCACGGTGGCGGCAACGGTGGCGGTGGTAGTGGCGAGGGGTCCAATGCAGGAGACGAGCCTTCTGCAGGGAACACGGTCGTGGCTGCTTCCGACGGTGCCGTAGAAGATGCCATGGACGGCCTCGCATCCCAAGCTATGGCATCCGGCCAAGGCCATCAAGGCCTGCTGCCACCATCTATGCAGGCTGCGGCGGCGATGCAACAGCAGCAGCAGCAGCAGCAGCAGCAAGTGACCCAGGCACCTGTTCTGACGCAAGCGGCCCTTCCTGTGGACCGAATCATCGAGCCCGATCAGGACTCGTTGCTCGCTGACTGGTGGAAGACGGTCGATGGCGGCCTGCTAGACTCGACGACGTGGATGGACATGGGCTTCTTGTCGTCGGAACAGCCCATTCTCAGGTCTCTAGGCGCGAGTGGCCTGGGAAATGGTGTTGCAGGACCTGGGAGTGAGGCAGCCGATGGAACGGCACCGGGAGGGTTCGGCCAAGGGCTGTTTTGAGAAAGCAGTCGTTTTATGTCGCTCTGTTTTGCAATGTGTGACGGCTAGATTTTTTTTTCTTTTTTTTTTCTTGCATCTACCTAGGTTATTGTCGTTTTCATACCCTGTACTTGTACCTGTTATAATCTACCACCTTAAAAAAGCAGTATTTCTTTTTGCCTTTTTTCACCGGGCATCTGTCTTAATGCCTTGCAGTCGTCCGTGATCAACCCGTGGCGTCTTTTGTGATAATCGCCGTCATCGCAAGCCCGTATGGCTTCTCGGTGCAAAGATGCATCCGTCGTTGAACGCCGTTCTCGTAAAACGCCTGCTTAAACGCCTGCTAAAACGCTGGCTGGAAACGCTAAAAATACAGTGGATCCACCAGCGTTTTCTACCATGTGGTCGGTTATGCCGCCGTTGGAGGAGCGTCTAACACGGGGCGGTAGAAAATAAAAGTGAAAAACGAGCAGTCAAACAATGGACTACGATATTATGAATAAGAATTAAATAACAGAGAAAGTGGCCGAAAATATAATATAAAAAGTACGCCGGCCACGGCAAGTAAGTGCACATGGCCGGCCCGCAGCCCGGGCAGGTATAGGCAGATGCTGTTTGAAAACGCCGTCTTCAACGACAGAGCCGTGCCGAATCTACCTAATCTGGAGATGGAAGGTTGAAATAAAAAAATTTTGCTATACGCCATGCATGCCTCTCTCGGAGGAGCTTGAGACTTTCTAGACCGTAGTCGGGTCTCCTCTGCACGTCATAAAAAAGTTTTATTTTATTGATTTGTTTTCTTAGTCCATCCTCTGCTACCTACCTACCTACCTGTTTGGTTTCCTTTTGGAGTCAAAAGACGGCGTTGTGATGACTTTTATGGAATCTGGACTTGAAGTCCAGGCCCTTCTTGAACCATTTTGTGACGTTTGTATTACCCAAGAGATTCCACGATGTAGACAGTATTTTGAATTTTTTAAACAAAATATGACAGAAAACTCGTTGTTGGGTCGTCTCTGGCACGAATGGTCAGCTTCCATTCTCGGGATGCTGGAGAGTGAGATGCCCCCCTACATCGGCACAGACGTTCCGGGACATATTTGAATTCCCTGGGCCGTGAACATTTCCGTTTTCTGTTTCCACTTTTGCCAATTTTTGATTTTGATATCTCTGATACCTATACCGTTTTTTAATTCTACTATTTTATGTTTCTAGAAGATTTTCCCCTCTCTCATCTTCATCTTATCAACACTCCACGAGCATTCCATCTTTCCATGATAATCATTACCACCCCTCATATCTGCCCGTTTTGGTTGCATGTTTACATCACACATCGGAATGACACATTCAGAAAGGTCAATCTCTTCCGAAGCAGCCCGTCTTGATGAGCAGCAGCCCACAATTTTTGACACGGCCACCGACCCTGTCGCTGACTCTGGCCCGAACTCTGCCCACCAGGCTTTCAACGAATCTAGCACCGATGTTGGCACCGACTCTGAGCACCACCATGGCGATCCTGAAAAGGCCGAGTCGGTAACGGGCGTCAAGCCGGTCGCCGGTGCCGATAGCGGCTATGCCTGGGTCGTGGCCGGGGCCGTTCTCATGACCTACTCGGTGACCTGGGGCATCAATACTACCTATGGCGTCTACGTGTCGTACCTGATGGCCCATCCTGGCCTGATCCCCGGCGGCACGCCTCTCCGCTATGGATTCGTCGGCGGCCTGTCGATTGCCTTGGGCTTGGTGTCGGCACCGCTCATGAGCTGGTTCGTTGACAAGCTGGGCTTCCGTACCGTCTATGCCTTTGGCATGGTCTGCATCGTTCTCGGACAGTGTCTCGCCGGCATCTGCCCCTCGTTTGGCACATATCTCGTCTGTCAAGCGATCGTCTTTGGACTAGGTGGGTTCCCTCGTTCTATCTTTTTTTTTTCTTTTTTTTTTTTGCCTGCCTTCTTTTACTAACCACCTTGAGCAGGCCTTGGTGCCATCCTCATCTCTTGCCAGGTCATCCTCACGCAATGGTTTGATCGCCTTCTCGGTATCTCCATGGGCCTTGCCAATGCCGGCTCTGGTCTCGGTGGACTCATTATTGCCAACACGACGCGTCTTCTCATTGCCAATCTGTCGCTCAAGAATGCCCTCGTCATCAACGGCGGCATCTCGGCTGGCGTCCTGATCATTTGCTTCTGTCTCCTGCGCAGCGGCCCCATTGAAGCTGCTGCTCGCCATAGACCTCTGAGCTTCCGCTGGTTCTACCACCCGGGCTTTGTCTGGGTTCTCGCATGGGCCTTTACTTCGAGTAAGGATATCCTCTATGGTCCCATCAGTCCATTTCGTTTTTTTGTCATCTAACATCCTTCCCCCCCCTAGTGATGAGCTATTGCATAGCCATGTACACGGTGGCTTCCTATGCTTCAGATGGCCTCGGACTCTCGCAGACACAGGCGGCGGCCATCCAGTCTCTGCTCTCGGCGGGTTTCTTTGTCGGCCGTCCGCTCACTGGCTGGCTCCTTGATTTCGGTGGCCGCGTGCGCGTCTCTCTGGTTCTCACAGTCGTATCGGGATTCGCCTGCTGGGCCCTCTGGCTCCCGTCTCGCTCCTTTGCCCTGCTGGCCGTGTTTGCCTTTGTTCAGGGCTGCGCCAGCGGCGGCGTCTTTGTGGCCGCCGCTCCCGTCACGCACGATATCGTTGGTGCTGGGCATACCGCGTCCGCGCTCGCTGTCTACTGGCCCGTGGCAGCTGTTGCTGCTGCCTTTTCGAGTCCAGTAGCTATTGGCCTCGTCGATTATTCCCGCACTCACCTCGGCCGTCAGGGGCCGAGTGCCTACTCCATCTCCATCGGGTTCACCGGAGGCCTTTTTATTCTGTCTGCCATCTGTCTCGCTGGTGCATCTCTCTACCAGAGACGGCAGACCAAGGTATAGGTATAGGTCTTTTGGGGGGGTTTTTATTTTTACTTGTCCTTCCACTTCTCATGAGACATGACTGTTGTTTTACTGAAAGGCGTTTATTCATAAAAGTTTTTTTTTTTTGTTTATTTTATTTCCCCTTTTCTTTTGAAAGTTGCCTACTTATTCTACCAAGTAGTTTCGGGAAAAGTACATATAATTACGTTTAAACGACGTTGTAATTCTGTACCCTATCTCCTTCAGGTACCTAAGTACCTACATTAGGTGCACTCATTCCCACATTTCCACATTAATTTTACCTATCGAAAAGAACTTTTCATATAAATCCTGGAACATATAAATGAAACTGCAATTTCCCGCGATACCTAATTTGCTTTGAGAATACAAAATGTAGGTACAATAAAATAAAAAAAAAGTCGTGAAGAAATATGACGTTAAGTGCCGACAAGCTAGCGCTGCCATTGGCCAGAATTGGCAATAGACCCACTTAAAAGTGCAAGGCTCTGCTCTTTCCTTTCTCTGACAGTTGTAAAAACAGCCCACGATCGCGACAACCTCTTACAGAGCGTGGCTGCATTATAGCCAACTACAACACACCGGAGCCGCCATGACCCTATTATTGGCAGTGCTGCGGGCGCGGCAGCCACAATGTGCGCTGCGACTCGCCCGCACGTTCAGCAGCACGCCGACATTACCACGACAGCCCTCGCGGCGACCACCGCGGCCAAACTCAAAGGCGGCTCTCGACAGAGGCTTTATAACTCCTCATGCACGGGACAAGATGCTTCGCGAGTTCCAAAAAGCAGACCGCATGTTTATGTACGACGAGGACGGCAAGGGCAAGATGGGAGGCGGCGGCAGCGGCAGCAGCAGTGGCGGCGGCAAGGGGGCGCAACGCAGGCAAAGGCGGCCGTCGCTCTCGCATGATCACCACAGCCGGGACAACAAGAGCGATTCGCACAAGTACTATGGACAGTTTGAGCGGCTGATTTACGGCCGGTTCATGGCGATGAGCAAGTCCATGGGTCCGTGGTCGCCGGAACACCCGCAGTATGGGCCGCTGGGGCTGCAGAGCCAGACAGACGTGGACCGCGAGCTGCGGCTCTTTCTGCAGATGCTGCGCGAGTGCGTCTACCGGGCGTCGCGCGACGGCAAGGTGCAAAAGGAGGACAACCCGCTGTTCTGGCGGCTGCGCAACGCCTACGTGCAGGGCGATGCGGGCGGGCTGTCGCGCGCGCTGCAGTACTCCTTCCAGAGCTTCGTGCTGCAGACGCGGCTGCCGCAGGAGACGAGCCGGATGCAGGAGATGATTGCCGACCTGCGATACCCCTACGAGTGGTACCCGGCGACGCGCACGATGCAGCGCACCATCCACCTGCACGTCGGCCCGACCAACTCGGGCAAGACGTACCGCGCGCTGCTCGCGCTCGAAAACGCCAAGACGGGCATCTACGCCGGCCCGCTGCGGCTGCTCGCCCACGAGATCTATGCGCGCTTCATGGCCAAGGGCAAGCCGTGCGCGCTCATCACCGGCGAGGAGCAGCGCTTTCCGCGCGCGGACGGCACCGCCATCGACCCAGCCGACATGACGGCGGCCCTGACGGGAGGCGGCGCTGGCGGTGCTGGTGGTGGTAGCGGTGGCGACGGCATTGCCGACACGTACTTTCAGAGCTGCACGGTCGAGATGACGCCGCTCAACGAGCGCGTCGATGTGGCCGTGATTGACGAGATCCAAATGATTGCCGACCCGGACCGCGGCTGGGCATGGACGCAGGCGTTTTTGGGCGTGCAGGCGCGCGAGGTGCACCTCTGCGGCGAGGAGCGTGCTGTCGAGCTCATCCAGGCGCTCTGCCAGCACACGGGCGATGAGTGCCACGTGCACCGCTACCAGCGTCTGAGCGCGCTGCAGACCATGTCGCACAGTCTCAACGGCGACCTGAGCAACCTGCGCAAAGGCGACGCTGTCGTCTCCTTTTCGCGCGTCGGTCTGCACGCCCTCAAGGCCGATATCGAGAAGGCGACGGGCCGCCGTTGCGCGATTGTCTACGGCTCGCTGCCGCCCGAGACGCGCGCGCAGCAAGCGGCTCTGTTCAACGACCCGGACAACGACTACGACTTTCTCGTGGCCAGCGATGCCATTGGCATGGGTCTGAATCTCGAGATCAAGCGTGTTATTTTCGAGGCCGCGTCCAAGCACGACGGCACCGGCATCAGAAATTTGACCGTGCCCGAACTCAAACAGATTGGCGGCCGTGCTGGCCGTTTCCGATCTGCTGCCGCTGCCATCAAGAAAGGCAACGAGACAGAGACGGAGAAAGAAAAGGAGACGACTGAGACTACTACGACGTCTTCCTCGACCGCGATCTCGACGTCTGACAACAGCACTCCCACCCCTGCTGTCAAGAAATGGGGCTCTCCCGGCTACGTGACGACGCTGGAGCGTCAAGATTTGCGCATCGTCCAGGATGCCTTCAAAAAGGAGCCGGAGCCGCTGCTGCGCGCCGGCATCCAGGTGCCGACATTTGCCATTGAGAGATTTGCGCAGTACTTCCCTCCCGAGACGCCGTTTAGCTTTATCTTGATGCACATGCGCGAGCTGGCCAACGTGTCCAAACACTTTTTCATGTGTACGCCCAAGGACAGCCTGATGGTCGCCAACATCATCCAGCCCTACCCGCTGACCATCTCCGACCGGTGCATCTTTATCGCCGCGCCCTGTGCGCTGCGCGACCCCGGCCAGGACTTGGTGCTGGCAGCCTTGGCGCGCTGCGTGGCGACCATGCGCGGCGGCGAGCTGCTCGACATCCCCGAGATCAACCTCGAGATTCTCGATGCCAACAAGGACACGTATGGCGGTGGCTCCATCGGCGCCCAAGCCGCGTATCTGCGTGAACTCGAGGCGCTGCACAAGGCCATCACGCTCTACCTGTGGCTCAGCTACCGTTACGTCGGCGTCTTTACCAGCCAGGCGCTGGCCTTCCACGTCAAGTCCATGGTCGAGGAGCGCATCGCCGACTACCTCGACAGCCTGACCTTTGTTCCCGGCATGCGCGAGAAACGTGTCAAGACGATCCGCAGCATTGCCCAGAAGGCCAAGAAGAAGCACGATCGCACGGACAAGGAGCTTCGTGGTGACGGCGAAGTGCCGTCTGCTGTCGAAGCGGCGACGGTTGCTGCCGCTGTTGCTGATGTCTCCGCCGAAACCACCTCTTCCGGCAGCTCTGCTGCTGCTTCTGCTGCATGAGGTGCTGGGATCAACCCGATCGTCGCCTTCCCCGAGGTTGAACAAAACGAAAAGAAAAAAAGAAAGAAAGACGTGTGTGCCCTCTCTCGGTTCGGATTGCCCCCAACGGAAAAGACCAAGAAAAGAAAAAGCCACGAAATGGCTTGCGAAAAAAAGAGGAGAGTAGGCAATGCAGCCGAGTGAAATAGGGAAGTGGCTTCGGTTGATCTTCCGTGATTGGCAAGAGGTCGTGTGGCATCGGCGCACTTTTTTTTTTGACTCCCCTCCCTTTCTCAACTCTCCTCTCCTCCTCTCCTCCTCTCCTCCTCGTGTTCTCCCCGTGCTCCCCTCTTGTTCTCCTCTCCTTCCCCTCATTTCGCCGGTCTTCGCCCGCTCTTGTCCCGACCTTGGCCGTCTTCGCAGTCTCCATCGTCTCCTTCTTCGGCCGGCTTCCCTCCGCACTTTGGCGCGCAAGCATGTTGCCCCAGTGGGCCGGCTATCCACCGACTTGCAGGCGCGAGTCGTGGAACCACATTGCCGTGGGGTCGAAAATCATCAGAGAGGAAAACGACATGGAAGACGACAGTGTGGCGTACGCCGACAATAAGAGACGACAATGGAAGACACCAAAGAAACGAGGGAAGCAAATAAAGACCAAAAACGAAACGAAAACATCAAAGCACCAGAATACCACCGGGGAAAGCCACAGGAACGGGTGGGCCTGTACGCCTGTCGGGGAGCTTTCCCGGTCGCTGGGTGCGCAAAGAAGAGTACAAGAAACAGCACAACAGCAAAGGAGTGGGGGAGGACGGCGTTCACTGTCTCTGCACCAGAACAAGATGATACGTCGCACTCGTTTCTTGCCGTGCATGGGCTTCTTCTCGGCATCTGCTCCTCTCGGCATATGTGTATCAAAACAGGCCAAAATCTCCGCTACTTTTGTCATGCTGCCGAAAACCGAAGCAAAGCCTGGGTCCCGGGTATTGAGTACCAGGAGGAACCCAAGGGGCAGCGGGAGCACACTGAAGAATAAAAACGCAGCAGCAGCAGCAGTAAGCAGCCATGGCACCCGATGCACACCATCCTGCAGCTTCCACACCATCAAGTTCTGCTCTGCAAAATCTTTTAACGACTCGATGTCCTTTTTGAGGGGATACTGATGGTTTTTTTCTGCCCGCTGCATGATGTGCATCCTAGTTTGCGGGGTGTATCGTTATGCCCGTGGCCCTTGACATTTTTTCTTCTTATGAGTGTACGATATATAGACGGAATAGACCTTTTTTTTTGTTTTGCTATCATCGTCATCATCGTCTGCTCTTTTTTTTTTTTTGGACTCTCGCTCACTAACCCTACGTCATTGATTTGCGAATTTCCACCACTCCCATCATCGCTCTCCTTTCCACATGACTTGTCTTGACCGGTCGTCGTCGATGGTCCAGTCGCGCAGGTACACGTACCTGCTCTCATGATGCCAATGTCTGAATCAGGCATCCAGACCCAACTCTACTTCCGAGGACACCCAACCTACCATGTAGGTAGGAGTAGGTGGCCCAGAAGCAGCTCCCGTCGTGATCGATTGCGGGGTGCGTCTGCAGCTACGCTACGACTGCAGGAGGGTGGGACGCCAAAAAAAAAAGGGAGGGCAAAGGAGGGGAGAAAGCGCGAACACGCGGGTGAGAGCCGTCAGCAGGGCACGAGTTACGAGAGAGCCATTGCAGATTCAATTATTGTCATCCTCATTTTTGCCGTCTTTTTTCGTCTTGCCATCCAGGGATTACATTTTCGCGTTTTCGCATGACATCCTCTCCTGGACAATGGGCCGAGTGACCCCCATGCGCCGAGACTTCCTCTCCGCCACCGGCGCCTTTTGAAAAACCACCCCTGTCCTTTTTGGTGTCCCTTTTTCTGGAGTCTCTTCTTGATTGTTGTACAAAAGTTAGATACTGTGCTGTCGTTGGTTACTCCATGGTGCCACTCGAGGGAGCCACCCCCACGCGTTTTTACGAAACAATTGCAGGCTTTTGCAGCGGAGAAGCAGAAAAACAGTAAAAAAAAAGAAAGCCAAGGGAGAAGAACCACATGTGAGATACTTGTAGAGAAGGGTACCCCGGGCGAATTGCGACGGAAGCCGACGACTCACAAAAAAAGCGAAAGCGGCGAAAATGAAAAGAAAGACGACCTGGGTGCCTTGTATTTTGAAAAAAGAAAGCATCGACAAGACGTGACAAAAACACGCATCTCGACGATCCATGAACCATGATCCTGGGAACCTTTCTTTTTTTTCATGTTTTTTACCATTATCCAGTCGACTGCTATGGCTTCTCCTCCTCTTTTGCGCTTTCCATAGTTTGCCGTTATTTAGGTGCCTCGTTCCATGTTCATGACCGAGATCTAAAACGGGCACGAGGCGGGTAACACGGATACACAAGGAGGATTGTCGTCTGTCTTTTTTTTTGCCCTCCTTATTTTATACCTACCTATTGGGTGAATTTAATCACATATGACAGACGAATGCCGACAGGGGAAACCGGCCGCCTTGAAAGCTAAGAAACAAACAAGTCAAATGACATGAATGAGCAAAAGCCAGAAATGCAAAAAGACCGGTCAGACCATTGTGGTGACGATAATGACGAGGCGACAAGTTTGAAAAAAAGGAAAGGAGAACAAAATAAAAAAGAATGTACAGCTGCCCGAACTCTGTCCATCAAAATGGTTCCCTACCATCCGACGACCTGCCATGGACAAATGAAAAGACAGGCTTGCCTCGCCTCTATTATTTTTATTCGAGCAGTGACGTATGCAAGGGGTGGTCAGCTGGCCAATTCTCGGGCAGCAAAAGGGGAGAGCAAAAAAAAGGCAAAAAAAAAAAAGAGGAAACAATAATACCAAGAGTCGTCCAATCATAGACAACATGTAAAAGATGGTGAGGCGTCAAAGAGAGGAGGCTTGTCTTGCGGCATGCAGCTGCCTATTTCTCTCGTTCTCCCATTCTCTCTTGTTTTTCATCGGTTCGCGGGTATCGAAGAGGCTCTTTGCCCTATCGTGGAGCTCTGTTTATGGCCAGTTGTAACGGGATGTGGCGGTTGTTTTTACGGTTGCGATGGTGTTTCTCGTATTCACTTATTCAATGTACTCACGTATGATTGCTTCTTTTCTACTCCGTTCTAGTTTTCTTTTCTTTTTTCCCCCCCATATATTTGGCTTTCCTTTCGTATTAGGCTCCATGCTCACCTAGGCTTCTTAACTTGAACTTCCCATCTCAGCTCTATTATTCCACCTGTTAAATCTCGCCTCGTCTTTCCCAATTATTTACTTATCGTCTTGCACCGGACTCGCCGGCCAGACCGCCAGTCTACCGTCTGTTATTTATAATAGAATATTGATCCTTTTTCGTTTCTTTATTTCTTTTTTTCCTCCTTCTTTTCGTCTCTCTGTCGCCGTCTCGTGCCTTTTTTTATTTTCTTCTCCTGCTACTCACATATGCCAAACGAGTACTCCGTACATCGTACAACATGTCCGTTTTGTTCTCCTCACGCTAACCCCCACACAGAGCCACAATTTCTTACCTCTCTCCTCCCGGATCCAGCCCCTCTCGCCTGTTGATCCCTGCTGCAGAAGCCTTCCATGGTACGCAATGGGTTTCTCTTTTCAATAGGTATGTATTTCACGCCCTGAGGGGCTGCGCACACTGTCGTCCATCGTCTTTTTTTTAATTTTTTTTTAAAAAGTCGTTTTCGGAAAACGCCTTTCTCATTGCCAACAGGGGCTCCAATTTTGCTGTCCTCCTGACTATGAATGCCCCGTCGGTTCCTGTCCGACCCCCTCCGGCAGTTGTGACCCCCACGTATCCAGCTTCCGGTGCCTGTGAGAATGGTAAGAAAAAAAAAGTATCGTGTGCCTACTCCGCACGCACGCGGAATACTTTTTCATTGCTTTTTCCTCCATTTTTTGCTGATTTTTAGTATATGTTGGATTTTTCTATTCTTTCTATTCCATTTTTTTGATTACCTAGGTATATTGAGAAATAAAATCTCGACACCCTGTTCATCGGAGACTTGGCTGTTGGATCGGCCGCTACCTCGTGTCGATGTCTGCCGAGAGCTGTGAGAAGACCTGGCCAAAAAGTGTCGGTGACGGTGCCGAAGATAAAATAAAAATAAAAGCGTTTCTTCTTCCATGTTGTCTCCGACGTCACGAGTACAATGTACCCAACTGCCTAGACTTGCCTCATTTGAATTTTTCTTTCTTCCTTTCCATTTTATTTTCTTTTTTCTGCTCTTTGGCTCTTCTAATCTTCTTTTCTTCTTTACATATTCCTCTCTCCACCTAGTCCCCTCACCTCCTATTAAAGTATATATAAGAGCGTCTTCCTCATCTATTCCCGGCATTCTGTTTATCACCCATTCCCCCCATTTTTTACAGCTTCCACATCATATATACCGCTCTATTCTTCACACCTCATCTCCTCCTCCATCATCCTCGCCCTCCCCCTCTTTCTACCCACCTACACATACACCAAACGCACAATGGCACCACACACCACAACAGACTCGCCGTCAGACTCTCCGGCCGGCAGCTATACGGCCGGCTTCAACCGCTATGGTCTTCACAGCTCCTCGAACATAGCCGATCTGGTCTCGTCATCATCATCACTAAGCTCGCTGCCGGCCCAACGAACCCGGCCCGCTCTCGTGCCCGGCGTCTATGTCCCCACGGTCTGCTTCTTTGATGCCAAGACGGATGCCGTCGACACGGCCACGATTGCCCGCCATGCCGTGCGACTGGCGCGGGCCGGCGTGGCTGGCCTCGCAACACAAGGCTCCAACGGCGAGGCTGTCACGCTGACCAACCACGAGCGCCGCCTGGTCACGCAGACAACCCGCACGGCCCTGGATGCTGCGGGCTTCACCTCGATGCCGCTGATTGTCGGCTGCGGTGCCCAGAGTCCCCAGACGACGCTCGAGCTGTGCCACGATGCGTACGAGGCCGGCGGCGACTATGCGCTCGTGCTGCCGCCGTCGTACTACAAGCCGCTCTTTTCCGACGACACCATCCGCAAGTTCTTTTTCGCCGTGGCCGATGACTCGCCCATCCCCATCATCATCTACAACTACCCCGGCGGCGCCAATGGCGTCGACCTGTCGTCGGACACCATCATCGCCCTCTCCGCCCATCCCAACATTGTTGGTGTCAAGCTGACCTGCGGCAACACGGGCAAGCTCAACCGCATTGTGGCCAAGACCCAGGGCAAGGATTTGACCAACAACGACAGCAGCAACAGCAGCAGCAATAGCAACGCATCCTCGGCACCGCCCTTCCTCGTCCTCGGCGGTTCGGCCGACTTTGCCCTGCAGACCATGGTCGGCGGCGGCCACGGCATTTTGGCTGGTCTGGCCAATCTCGCGCCCAAGGCATGTCGCGCCGTCGTTGCGCTGGCGGCCGAGGAGCGCATCGCAGACGCCCGGGCTGTGCAGCAGACACTCGCCGAGGCCGACTGGGCAGCCATCCAGGGCGGCGTCGTGGGTGTCAAGGCCGGTCTTGAGGCATGGAGCGGTTATGGCGGCTTTGCTCGCAGTCCCCTGCCGCGGCCGTCGGACGAGGACATGCGTTCGTACAAGGAGAGCTTCCGGGCCATGATGCTTTTGGAAAAGTCGCTGTAGGGTACTTTTGGGAGTTGAGAAAAGAAGGGGTTAGATGAGGATAGACGTTTTTGTTTTTCTGGTTATCGGGAAAACAAAAAACACGACAAGGCAACACGACGAAAATAAGAAAAGAAACAAAAAAAAAAAACCAGAAAGAAAAAAAGAAAAGAAAAGATACCTAAGGGAAAGGCGTAAACACGGGCATCTTTTGGGGGCGCGTCATACGACGTGCGATTCGCATACGATTTATACGGTTTTATTACACGATTCATGACGATAATTATAATTTGTTCTCATTAAAATTTTCTTCTCATTATTGTGTATATTTTATTCTTGTGCACTTTTCATGGATGTCCTTTTTTCTTCCGATTTCCTCTTTTGTCATTCATTCTTCGTACTCTGGTTACACTACATTGATATCTTTGACTTGTACGAGACGCCACGTTCCTGTAAAAATTGGATATGGTCGTCCTTTCTTTTTCTTTCCAAGAAAAAATGTTCCGGCGTTTTAGAAACAAGGCGAAACGAAACACTGGAAACAAATAATTAAAGACCAGAATAACCTACGCACAGAGTACATAGTGTGAAATGGGAACCTAAAAAATAAGGACACCACCTTTCTGTGAGAGACTCAGCAACCCAGACAAATCGAAACACAAAAAGCAACCAAGAAAACCAAGAATAAAAAAAGGGAGGGGGCACATTAACAAAGAGTCTTGTATGCCGGCAAATGTCCCCGTGATTGACAGGGAGCCAAGCAAAAGAAATGCAATACGAGCACGAGTTTGGCATACGGATCCTTCCAGGCACAAAGTGAGACATGCCACGCATCTCCCAACTACACGACGAAACGAGACGAACAAGCAAGAAGCAAGAAGCAGGGGGGAGGGGTTGAAAATGCTGGGGGGGAAGATCTGATGCAAGACGCTGTCAGCTTCCATTTTTATGGGACGCCCGAAAAAAGGACGATCATGCCTTCTCCCGTCTCCTTCTTGCAGCAAAGATGTGTGTGTGTGTGTCTGTGTGTACGTCTGTGTGTGCAACCGGACTCTGCAGACCGCGGCGCGCGACAATACGAGCTCAACCAAAAGCAAGAAAAAAAGAAAAAGAAAATACCGAGCAGATGCTATGTCTACGCACGCCATGGCGCAAGGACCAGCCCCATGTCTAATATCCCAGACTGTACATGTACGGAGTAGCAGGTGCCCTTTTTAATATTTGTCGTATTTGGGCTATTGCGGCGCGGGGCGTCGACAAGAATAGAACACTCAAAGACACAAGAGTAAAACGAAGCAGCCGTTGTACAAGAAGAACCGTGCATGGCCAAGAGATGTTGGTGGCTATATCTTGACGTCCTTTCCAAAATTTCCAATTGTGATGCTCGTGTAGATCGCCTGATTACCGTCACCTTCACTCATTCTATTACACTTGTCTTTTATACTTCTTTCCTTTTCTCTTTCTCTTGTTCCATCAGGCTTCTATTTTTATTTTCTTTTTTGTCTCTCTTTCTCCTCCGTCCCCCTAATTATATTTTTTTGTCAACTTCCATCTTTCCTTTACTCAAGCTACCCTTTTCTCCCCGTGTTATCTATTCATCTATTCATCACCCATTTTTTTGTTTTTCCCAATCTCATCATCTATACCTTTAATCCCGTCCCCTCTTTGCCATGACAAGACCTCATCTGCTTCTTTTGGCCTGTACGGCTATTGTACCGTTGGCAGCGGCTCAGGCCGTTGTCGGCACACAGACAAATGTGAACAATGCCACCGGCGAGCGGCCTGCCCGCGTCAATATCGTCGACATGTACAATGAAGCTGGACCTCACTGGTAAGAGCTCTTATAAACTGTCGATTCTTTTTATTTTTTATTTATTTTATTTATTTGTTTTTTTTATTTATCTCCATTCTTGCACATCTACCTTTTCTTAGGCCCATCTAACGTCCACCTCAGGGACCTCTACGTCCAAGCTATGAGCCTCTTTGAAAAAACAGACATGACCGATCTCAACTCCTACTACCAAATCACTGGTATCCACGGTCTCCCATTCATTGCGTGGAACAACGTCGGTCAGGTCGAAGGAGGCGGCCGCACAGGATACTGCCCTCATGGCCAAATAACCTTTCCAACATGGCACCGCCCCTATCTTGCGCTCTACGAGGTGAGTTTCATAAAAATATAAAATACGAAAGAAAAAAAAATCCCAAAAAAGCACCATCGTCTAACTGTCCAGCAAATTCTCGCTGGATTCGTCCAACAAGTGGCTCAAACGTACCCCCCTGATCAAATCGGTACCTACACCACCCAGGCCAACACGTTCCGCCTGCCCTACTGGGACTGGGCCGTTGATGCCGATCTCCCGCAGGCTCTTGTTCGCACAACTGTAGACTTCAACGGCCCCAACGGCCCGTCGTCCATGCCGAACCCCCTGTTCCGCTACAACTTCCAGCAGTTCCCGCTCCCATCCAGCGATGGCTTTGGCGGCTCGCTCGCGGCCTTCAACGAGACCAAGCGGTGCATCACCACGTCGGGCTCGGCGGCGGGCGTGACAGACACGGTCGAGGCTGACAACGTGCTCGGGGGCGACGGCAACTCGCTGCGCGACAAGGTCTACAACGTCTTCACGCAGAGCACGACCTTTGAGGCCATGGCCACCATGTCCAACAGCGGCGCCAGCTTCGAGGAGCCGCACAACATGATCCACAACGACATTGCCTGCTTCTCCGTCGCCGGCCGCACGGGTCACATGGGCGATCTCAACTACGCCGCCTTTGACCCCGTCTTTATGCTGCACCACGTCAACGTCGACCGTCTCTATGCCATGTGGCAGGCCATCAACTACAACGACGTCGTCTTCACCACGGAGCAGCACACCAACGCCCTCTTTGGCACGGCCGCCGGCGTCGTCACGGCCGACAGCCCGCTGAAGCCCTTTTCGCCGACGGGAGGCAACGACGACGGCAGCTTCTACACCAGCCGCTCTGTCTCCGAGACGCGCACGTTTGGCTACACCTACCGCGAGATCGATGACTGGTCGCAGTCGCCCGACGAACTTGCCAATGCTGTCCGCTCCGCCGTCAACAAGCTCTACGGCGACGGCAGCCAGGCGAGCACCGCGAATACCGAGACAGCCGCTGCCGCAAAAGAGACAGAGACGACCGGTGCGGCCAATACGACCGATGCGACCAAGAGAGACTATGCGCCCCGTCGTCTGTCTATGCGCACCTTTTCTGCGTGGAGCCGCCATCCCCACGATCCCCATGATGGTGACAAGCAGCCCAAGAACTCGCTGGCCAACTGGCTCTTTGGACGCAAGGGCCTCGTTCCCGCCACTGCCTCCGTCCTCGACTCCGTCCTCGACCTCCTCAACACCAACGACTACAACATCGAGATGAGCGTCGACCGCGCCGAGCTGCCCCTGCCCTGCACCATTGAGCTCTACCTCAAGGACGACACCAGCGCCGACGCCGGCAACGCCCGCCGCATCGGCAGCACGTCCTTCCTGTCCATGCCCATGGACGGCACGTCCTACTCGTCCACGCCCATGCGTCGCTCGCTCGCTTCGGCCGTCCGCCGCATGGCCAAGGGCGGCGCCTTCCACCCGGCCCTCCACCAGAAGCAGGCCGTCGTCGACTATCTCTCCGACACCGTCCGCGTCATCATCAGGTCCGCCGACGGCGAGGCTACCGTCGTCCACCCCTCTACGGTTCCCAGCCTCAAACTCACCGTCCAGCAGCGTTCCTACAGCCCCATCTCCGATGGCTATACCTTTCCAAAGTATGGTCCTGTCAAGACCTACGGCATCCCAGTGTGTGCAATGTAATGGAGTGATGGAGTGGGGTGGCCTTGTTTTGTTTTATATATTTTTTTTGGTTTCAATTTCTTTCTGTCTATTCTTTGCCTTTTGCACTTTCGTCTTTCTTCAGGTGATCTTGCACCCTCTCTATATTCTTGACTTTCCTTTACTTTTTTTTCTTCCCTCCCATTTATTCTGTCCTTCATTTACGTCAATTTTATATGTCTTTTCTAGTTCCTACTACAAAATGCATAATACATGACTTACATGGCACCATGCACAACATCGCTGTCGTTTTACAACTCTTAGGGAAATTTCCTGTTTAGGAAGTTGACGATAACGGTACGTCGCACGTGCCTGCCCCGCAATGCAATCTGCGTATGATGTCAGCACTCTCAATACGCTTTTTGGGAGCCTCTGGGCGTGGCAGGTACTCTGTACTTTTTGCAGCTTTATCTCCGCTCTTTCCATCGTTTTTGCATTTCCTGCGCACGCTCCTTCCTTCTTTTTGCGTCTGTTGTGCATATACCCGGCCAATCAGATGTATTTGTCGGTCGATGACTACACATTGGCCCGTGCGCTGGAGCACAAGTCACTGTACAGCGCTTGGCTACCCGCAACATTCCGAACGCAGAATTGTTCGCCATATTGCCTGCGAGAGCACGCTGTTAGCACGCTGGTTACAGGCTCCTAAAGCTTCCGACAGTGGCTGCCGTACTTACTCTGCAAGTACATATACATGCATGGGTCAGCCCTAGCGCGCGTGCTCATCAGGAGTGCTCGTACGAGGTCCTGCGTGCTTTAAGTTTTGGTGAGTTTTTTTTTTCTGTGTGCTGTTCAATTTTGTACATGTATCTTGCTTCGTACCTATTATGCTTCCCTCGTTGGCTCTTCTAATTACGTGTATGTATTTTTTTCGCGTTATGGATGCAAGATAAGCAAGGCATGCGCGAGAAACTGTTTGCTGTGCATTTCTTGCTTTTTACACCGTATGTGGTACAAAGTACAATTACCAATGTAGTACTTTTAGAAAGTTGCCCAACACGGCAGTTGCTCGTGAGTCAAGACACGAAAGAGAAAAAGAGAGAAAGAGAGAAGGAAAGAGCGATTCTCTCACAGGCGAAATCGAAGGGATCGAAGGAAAGAACGTCCGTGCATCCTTCCAAAAGTTCAAACGTTTCAAAAAATCCCCCGAAATCGCCACGCGACATCCCATCTTCTTCCCAAAACATCCAGAAACCATCGTCCGCCGTCCGCGCTCGGTTGCTGTTTTTTTGCTGCCGACTTTTGCTCCATCGGCACACTGCCAGAACCACCAACCAGAGGCCGCGAAACAAAGAAGCAAGGCGAGAGAGCAAAAAAAAAGAGACAAACGAGACAAAAAAGCGACGGGGCTGCGACGACGCTAAGCCTGGAAAAGTAGGGAACAAGCAGGAATAGGGAAAAACTCCTAGAGTCGAGCGGTGAAAAGACGCGAAAAAAAGAGGAAAAATCGAGAATCGGCACAGAATACCCAGAATTATATTCTCAGTCACAAGCAATAAAACATCGACAGCTTTTATCTCCTTCCCCTCCATCACCCCCTGTTGTCGTCGTCCGTCAACTGTCACCCCACCATCGCTGTTCCGAGCCTCTGGTCTTCCGTTTTGTCGACAAGGGGCGAAAAAGAAAGAGACAAACAAGAAGCGAAAGAGGGCAAGCTCAAAAGGCATCTGGCCCTTTCATCTTTTTACCCGGTGTGTCAATGCGCATGCTGCCTGTTCACCACCTTGTCCCCCACCAAACCCATCCGAAGGTTATCTCGTTATCAGAGAGCCCCACGAAACCGACATCGTCTTTCTCAACTTGTTGACATATTCATCGGTTTTTCCCCTTCTTCCACGCCTCTCGCGCCCTACGCTTGAGCTTTTTTTTACCAATGACGCCAATTACACTGGCTTATGTCATTCTCGCCTCCATCATCACATAAAGATTGTGAGACATATTGGAGACGTTTGAGCTTCTGTTTTTTTGACAGCTCGCGACGTTCTGTCTCCTCCCCTTCTTTCTATCTGCAAACTCCCACAAGAAAATCCAAAGAGTTCCTTGTGAGAAGCTCGTCGTGGGCGGCCCTCTTTCATCCTATCGCCGTACACTTCCCTCGACATTCGACGGTCCCCATCTTGGCAGCCGTTCTGGTCCCACCCCTGCCGTCTTATCTGCGCACGCTGTCCGCTCTTTTTTCTCTTACGAGTTACCTACGGGAGTACGTTGTACACAGCCACTCTGGAGGAAGTCCATACCTCGGGGCCTATCTGCAAGTTTGGAATACCGCCTTCTCTTTGGTCGCGCCCGTACCCCTTATCAGCGCTCGCCCACACAAGTGCTTCCGAAACACGGCAGTTGGCCATCCTCCATCACGGGCAGCTGCTCTCTTTGCAGCGCTACGTCTCTTATCTTTTTTACGTCCTTCTCCTTCTCTTGCTCTCTCCCCAGACGTTGGAAAGACGTTGAACATTCGAATCCCCGGGGGGAATCAAACTTTATCAAACTTTTTTTCTCTCTCTCTTTACCCGCCCGTTGATCTAAACTGCTTTTGACCTTTTGCACTCGTCTCAAACCCTGTCTCTCTTACATACCACACCCCCCCGGGCCTGCTCCCCGGCCCTACTGGCTTTTGCTAACTTGTCTTTGTAAATCCTTATCTGCTGCACCAAACAAAACCATCCCGGCACCTTTCTGCACTCCCCACTCTCTCACTAGGTTGTCGACGTAAATACGTCTGCATCATATCCACACACCCACCCCCCGTTTCCACATCCACCCATCCACCCCGCCGGCGCCTCGTTGCGGAGGGCGCATTATCGCGCGTGCCCCGGGGCAAATCGGCAGCCTTTCTTTTGTTTCTCGGCTGCTATCTCGATCGCCTTTTCTGGGTTTCCATTATCCATTGCTATTATTGTTTTGCTACTGGCTGCTTTCGATTTGTTGCCTTCACACCCCCCCTACCCCCCCGGCTTTCCTGATTTGATCATGGCCAATCCCAGCGCCATGGCCAGGACGGCCCCGATTCCTATAGCTCCCAAACCCCCTTCTTCTTCTTCTGGCTCGTCCGATCTTGTCGGCCGTGCCACCGGCTTCTCTGCTCTTCGTCGTTCCTTGCCTCCCAGTCGCCAGAACAGCGTCAACGTCGACTCCTATCCCGCCAGCCTCGCCGGCGTCGACTCGCCCGACTCCGACTCGCCGCTCAACACCAGCGCCACCATTCCCTGCGAGGCATGCCGGCTTCGTCGCATCCGCTGTGTCATGAGTGATGACGACGACACATGCATCTCGTGCCAGGTCAATTCTACCGAGTGCTCCTTGTCCGGCAGCCCCCAGCCTCGCAAGAGGAAATTGGGCGGCGAACCCAGCCGTTTCGACAACCGCCGCCGTCGACAGCACGGCAGCCTCTCCAGCACAGCCATCAGCAACTCCCTCATCGAAGACATGGCCAACCTCGGCGACATGACCATGCTCAAGCGCACGCTGGGTCTCCAGCTCGACCGCTACTCGCAGTACATCGGCCCTACCACTGATTTTGAACCCTCTCTCATCAACCTCTCTCCCTTTGACCCTCACGACGAGAGTCTCCTTGCCCGCGGCACGCTGCGCAAAGTCAGCGACAACGACACGTTTTTGCTCCTCCCAGACCAGACGACTCCCGGCTTCGAGCAGATTGTCGAGGATGTCGACGACATTGAGCGCCTCGTTGCGCCACACGGCCGCCGCCTTGTCGACCTCTACTTCCATGTCGTCCACCCAGGCTTTCCCATTGTCCAGAAAGCCGTCTTTTACGAAAAGTACGAAGCCAACCGTCGCGACATCTCACCAGCCCTTTTAGCCGCCATCTACATCCTCGCCATCAACTGGTGGAACCTCGACGAAGAGCTCATGAACCTTCCTCGGCCCAACGTGACCGAGCTTGAGCGCCTCATGCGCACCTCCCTAGCCGACTCCATGTTCCGGCCTAAACTGTCGACCGTCCAGGCTGGTCTCCTGCTCTCGCAGCGACCAGAGGGTGACCAATGGGCGCCCACAGCCCAGCTCGTTGCGATCGGCCAAGAGCTCGGCTTGCACCTCGACTGCACAAACTGGAAGATCCCGCCCTGGGAGCGCGGGCTGCGGAAACGACTGGCCTGGGGTCTCTACATGCAGGACAAATGGGGCGCGCTTGTCCATGGCCGCCCGTCGCACATTTTTGCCAACAACTGGGCTGTCGAGCAGCTGCAGGCCAACGACTTTCAAGATGTTGAGTGGGAGGAGGACGATGCCGAGGAGCGCATCGAGATTGAGCGCGGCCGCATCCTCTTTGTCCAGATGGTGCAGCTCACGCAGATCCTGGCCGAGATTCTCGATACATTCTATACCCTGCAGGCCATGCAAAACGTCACAGCGGCCGGCCCACAGGGCACACAAATGGTCCTCACGTTGGCCAAACCTATTCAGCTCAAGCTCAAAGAGTGGTACGCGGCGCTGCCAGCAGCTGTGCGCATGGACTCGTCGCTATCGGCCGGCGGGCTCACTAGTATCAGCGGGAACCGTCTGTCGAGCATCGGCTACCTCCACCTCGCCTACTTTGCTGCCGAAATCACACTGCATCGGCGCATCATTCGGTCCATGACGTCATCCAACGACTCGCTGGCCAGCACGCCCCAGCCGGCCTCGTCGCCGACCATGATGTACAGCGGCGGCAGCGGCTCTGCCAGCGGTCCTGCGAGTTTTGGAGGCAGCGCACCTGGTCCAGGCGCATTTGGCGGTCCGGATTCCTATGTGCAGCACATTTGCCGGTCCGCCGCCAAGGCGCGGCTGATCTCGGCCATGGACTTTGTCAACCGGCTCACGCCCAGCCACCTGCGCGCCTTTTGGTACTTTGCCTCCAAGACCAATTTTGCGCTGATCGGCACCTTTGGCAGTCTCTTGTGGGCGACGTCGCCCGGTCGCGAGGAGGCCGAATGGTACCGCCGGCGACTGGGCGAGTACCGGTGGACGCTGTCGGTCAGCTCCAAGCCCGGCGAGTCACAGACGCTGACGGGCTTTGCCATGGGCATGCTGGATATCAGCACGGGCCTGCTGAAGAAGCTGCCCGAGAAGCCGAGCTTTAGCCGTAGCGCTAGTGCCGTCGATATGGATGCAGCCCGGCGGCAGAGCATACTTGCACTCGGCGGTATGCCTAGAGTGAGCCGCATGGGAGGTATCAGTGCCGCTGCTGCGGCCAGTGCGGGTGCCGGTGGATCCTCGTTTGGAGTCTACAGCGGCGTCAACAGCACAGACGCGAGCGGCGCCCAGACACCCAAGAGCTTTGACGAGAGCAGTGGCGAAGACATTGACGAAGACGAAGAAGACGAGGATGAAGTCATGTATGGCAATTTCCATCGGGGTGGAGGTATGGCTAAAATTGCCGAGTAACAAAATCGGGAGAGGGGAAAGTGGGAATGGAGTGGCCTCAAGATGGGGATTCGGCGAGCAAAACGGGGTGGCGAAGGCCTTGAGCGTTCAGAGAGGCTGTTGTCGACAAACTGGATTTTTCTTTTTTTTGAGGAGTTTGAAGAGGGAGAGAAAAGAAATTGCAAGTCGGTCCGGAGGGTTGTTTCACGGAGCACATGGGACATGGTCACGGTGGGGGGGGAGGAGAAGGGGGGGAGAGGGGATACGGGATACGGGACATGGGTCACGGAACACGGAACACGGAACACGGGAAACGGGATACGGGACACGGGGACACGGGGACATGGTGGTCGATAACGGCGCACACAAAGTACGATATCCGAGGGTATCTTTCCAGCAGGTTACTGGAGATACCCTCTGTTTGTCTTTTATATTTTGGCATTTCATGCATTTTTTGCATAGGTTTCACGCATTGATGATAATTTTGACATTCTTTGGACACTATCTGCCATCTATTTGCCATCAAAGGTATCTTCCACTTGCCATTCTCTTGTGTCTCTCGTCATACAAACTACTTGCTCGTCTTCATTTGACACTCTTAACGGTTATCACAGACATGTTTTATTTCTAACGGGGGAGGGTGCCCAGGGATGTTCCACTTGTGATCGTCCCCCAAGTGCCACGACATGCCACAAAGGGGCACGCGCATTTTGCCAAAAAGTTTGACAGCGGCAGGACACATTCCAGACGGTGGTACCTACCCTACCTGTCGGACCTGTCACAAATGCCCCGTCCACCAAGAATGAAGAATGCTGCTCTCCACACGTCAAAGTTGCAAAACAACACGGGATCACAGAGCAGAGATTGCAGAGCACAGATGACGGACACTGTCACTGACAAGTCTTGACAAGTCGGTGATCATGGTTTGTGCTTCGCGTTGAAACATGCTCTGCAAGGAAGCTCGGTTGTCACATGTCTGACATGCAGACTCGTCATAATGGTTTTTATTATTTTTTTCTCGTGTTTTTTGCGCTGGATATACTCGAGACAAGTGCAATGTCCCGTCACTTGCGATTATTGCGACTTTGTGGCCACGATGCACGCGTCATCCACAGTTACAGCATGCCGAAGAAAAGGCGAGACGAGGGAGAACCGCGGGGCCCGTCAGATGGAGACACAGATAGAATGAAGACGCACACACTGGAGGCGATGGAGACGATGGAGAAACTCAAGGGGTGCAGACGATGACGAGGCCGATCTGTGAGCAAAAAAAAGTGTGAGCAGAAATTGTGAGCACATGCACATTCCCGGGACAGAGCGGTGACCCGCTCGTTCTATTTCTCATATAATGTCATGGTCTCGTCGTCATCTTCGTCGTTGTTCATGAACCATTCTGGCATTCTGATTCTTGTCTGCATCTTCCATTCATCTTTTGATCTCGGCAACCCTTCATCTTTCATATCTCTTTACATTTTCTTGCCATCCCTTCCCCCCTTGTCATCACCATCAATATCACCATAATCAAACATGACTCGCAGCATCATCACAGGCCTTACGGCTGCGCTGCTCTCATTCCAGACGGCTACTGTCACGGCACTACCAGCCAGTCTTGGCGTTGTCGGCAACATCCAGCGGCCGGCCGGCTACCGCGCCACGCTCTTTTCGGACGGCTTTGACGGGGCGGCCAACTCGCTGCCGTCGGCCGAGCGCTGGACCGTCGACGTCGGCACGCAGTATCCCAACGGCCCGGCGCGCTGGGGCACGGGCGAGATGCAGACGTACACGCAGAGCACGAGCAACCTGCACCTGACGGACCGCGGCACGCTCGTCATCCAGCCGGTCAAGCTCGACGACGGCACCTGGACGTCGGGCCGCATCGAGTCCAATGCGCAGTGGGACTTTACCTGCCAGCCGGGCAAGAAGCTGCGCATCGAGGCGCGTCTCAAGCTGGGCAGCGCGCAGACGGGCGCCGTGGCCAGCGCCGACGCGCAGCTCGGTGTCTGGATGGCGTTTTGGTCGCTCGGCGCCAGCTACCGCGGCGACTACAACAACTGGCCCGCCGTGGGCGAGATTGACATTCTCGAGGCGCTCAACGGACAGCCCCGGGCCTACCAGACGGTCCACTGCGGCGCCGTCGGCGAGACGGGCGGCCCCTGCAACGAGCCCAGCGGCATGGGCAGCCAAAAGGGCGCCATGGTCGCGCACGATGCCTGGTACACGGCGGCCGTCATCGTCGACCGGTCGTCATCGTCCGCCGGCCATGACGACGACTGGCGCAAGGAGTCCATGGTCTGGTCGCTCAATGGCCGCGACGTCTTTACCATCCAGGCTTCGGACATCAACAACCAGACCGCCTGGACGTCGCTCGCCCAGACGGCCAAGTTTGTCCTGCTCGATGTCGCCGTCGGCGGCTCGTTTCCCAATGCCGTCTCGGGCCTGACGACGCCCACGGCCCAGACGATCGGCGGTATGCCTTCCGCCATGGAGGTCGACTATGTGGCCTTTTTTAGCACATAATCGGCCGGGCTTGGACCTGGTAGGTAGGCAGCTTGGTCGACTGAGAGTTTCATTTTTTTTTTTTCGCATTATATCCGGATAGATAGCGTTTGCTTTCCCTTGGTTTTGATTTTGCTTTTGCTTCTGGCTTTTTTTTTTTTTTGTTCTCCACAGCTTTCCCTCCCCTAATGACCTGAGAGTGATGATTCCCTTTTTTTGTTTCTTTTTAATTTTCCCCATGAGATATGCAGTTACATACCAATAAATTTGAATTGAAATCCAATGCTGTGCCCCCTTCCATCCAACATCTTCTTTTCAAAACGATTACCGCCACCGACCCTCCTTGGACTCATCACCGCGTCTTTCGCGGTCAAGCAGCGCATCAAAGTCCTTTTGAGCCTGGTCCCGCGCTGTCGGCTTGTCGTCGTTGCTGTACGTGTAGTCCTTGGTCGTCTGCTGGCTGCGGTTTCCCGACGACGACGAAGAAGTATACGCATCGGTATTAGACTGCGCGCGAACTCGGTCCCATGCAGACACGCCCGACTGCGACGACTGCCACTTCTTGCGCTGGTGTGCCGGTGCCACGGGCGAAGCATCGTCCACCGGTGCACTGTCAAAATCATCTAGTCTACTGTCGTACTGGTCCAAGTCCCGCGCGGGCGGAGGAGGCGGCGGTCTCGACCTCATCCAGCCGCTCTGAGGCGGCTGCTGCTGACGCTGCTCAGTTTGTTGTTGTTGCTGTTGCTGCTGCTCGGTCATGGGAGCATCAAAGTCTTGGTAGGCAGATGGGTCAACCGCCTGACCCGGTCTATATTGCGGCTGCTGTTGCTGCTGCTGCTGCTGCTGCTGTTCTTCCAGCGGCGGCAAGCCGTGGTGTACCCTTCGAATGTTCTCACGCTCGCGCTGCTGGCCCGTCATCCGCGCCGTTGCTGCATGCCGGATTGACTCGCGAAGATCCGCCAGCGCAGGGTCCTGCTGGAACGCGGCGCCCTTGACGGCCATCGAGTACGAGATGAGCAGCGTCCGCAGAAAACCGTGCGAGACGGCCAAGTACAGCGACGCTCGAAACATGTGCCACGTGAACCTTGCCGGCAGCCCTTGCAGCCACGGCATCCGCTTTGACGGGAAGTAGTTCGGCTGGAACGTGGGCGCCCGCGGCTGGAAAAAGGGGAAGCGGAACGTCGGCCGACCGCGCTGCTCAAAAAAGATGGTCGACGCGAACAGCAGCGGCACCTCGGTGGAGAGCGTCACCACCGCCTTGGCCGTCTGCTTCGACACCACCTGCACCTCCTCGGGCGTCAGGTTGCGCTGTCCGCGCCACCGCGTCTCGAGCACATTGATGGCAATCGCTGCGCGGTACCATTGGTTCGTGTATCCAATCACTGGGCCGTAGAACGGAACCTTGGGCAGCTCGTCCCACCGCACCGGCAGGTGGTCGGCAATCTTGGCCAGGTCCCCAATTGACTTGACGTGGAGATTGGCAATCGGCTGCGGGTCGACCGTCGGGTCCAGCTTCTGCTGCTGCGCCTGCTGCTGCGGCGAGTTGGAAGAAGAGGAAAAGTCGTACTGGCTTTGACTCTGGTCTTGACCATCGTCTCGCGATGTGTCGCGCGATGGGCCGCGCTGCGGATAAGTAGCCATTGGAAGAATGGGAATCGAGGTATGTGTATCAATTATATATATTGTGTGTTGTTGATTTGGTGAATCGTAAAAGAATGAAAATGACGTGGGAGTGTTGTAACGTGGAGATGTGAAAAGAGGTGATGTCCAGAGGGAGCTTTACTCAGATATTGTGGGGGAGGAGCTCCCCAAAAAAGGACCGGGGTGGATACATTATGTAATCTAGCATATGATATCATTGGATGGTCACGTGTAGCTGTGTCAACGCGTTGTGGGGACGCGTAGCGCCACTTCCGCAAAGACGCGTCGAGCGCGTTGTGAAACATTGTCGTCCAGTCCATTTTTGGGGAGACGGCTGCAGGACAAGGCCGCGACCTCGAAGAGGGCCACACCAACTCACAAGCCACAGATCCACATCCAATCCACGGCCAATGGACAGCCGTTCCTGTTACTCCTTGTCTGAACTGTCCTGAAAGTGGACGCCCTTGCCCTTTTGCCGCCCATCCCCCCTCTGCAAAGGCAGAGAGCGTCGAGAGCATGCAGCCGCCTTTTGTGAGTTCTTCTCTTTTTGGTTGGACTGTTGCTGGCCTTTGCTGTTGATGGCCTTGTCCTGCTGACTCGTTTCCAGAATCGCAATCGGTCGTGGCAACGAAACTCGTACGCCCCGAGACCGTCCCATCCGGCGCCGCCACCACCGCCTCCACCACCTCCCATCGAAATATCAACAGAAACGAAGAGCAAGTTGCAAAAGTTTATGTGCAAGCCGGACCGGAAGAAGCGAGAGAAGCGAGAACCGAAACCAGAAACGAAACCAGAAACGAACCCCGCCGTCGGAGAGGAGCAAGGCGGACCGGTGAAAGCCGTCGACATGGCGCGATCTATGACAGGCCAGGCAACGGCCTCGAGACACAACAAGACGAATGTGAAGCATACCGACAACACGAAACCAAAAGAAGCGGCAGAGAAAAAGGAAACATCGACGACCACAATGGACAGCCAGGCGACCATTGAGCGCATACCAACGCCCGACGCCGATGCTCCGGCCGCAGAATCGGCATCTGACGACGCAGCACAAGACCAAGACGGCCTCCCTAGCACTCAGCAAAACAAGCTGCTGCCTCTCCCCGCCGCCACCCCCGAGTTCCTCAGCGTTCATATTGGCACGCCGCGGGCTCGCTTTGCATGGCAGGACCTGGCCGGCACGCCGGCTACACCCAAGATCCGCGAGTCGCTCGGCATGTCGCCCAACGCCAAGCTCTCCTGGATGCCTGCTGCGTCGGCCACTGCTTCTACAGCGGCCGCTGCCCCTGTTCCGCCGTCAACAAAGAAGCGCGCGCGCAGCTCGTCGCCACCATCATCACCGACCAACTCGCGGTCGAAACGGGTGGCGCGGAATGTGCAAAAGTTTAAGGAGGCCATGGCCTCGGTACCAGCAGAAGACTTGCAGGCAGAGGCGCGTCTCTCGCGACGGCGTAATGCGCTCACAAGATACCGCACCGAAATCACACGACCAACAAAGCGCACAGACATGGACGACAGCACTCCCAAACCCGCAAAGGCTGCCGGCGCTCATGGCTCCAGCGGGCCCGGCGGCTCCAGCGGTCCCAACACGCCCGGCCGGCCAGCCCAAGACACCCGCTCACCACGAAGCGCCAACAGCCTCCGGCGATCCATGAGCTGCAACACCATTCCGACAAGAGCAGCAGACATGCCAGGAATGTCAGGGGTGAGCGAACCAATACGCGAGCCAAACCGCCGACCGTTCAGGCATCCATCACCGCAGCCGGCCAATCACGGTCAACACCCCGCCATGCAGCATCTGCCCCCTGTCGACGAAACCCCTCAAGTCGACACTTGCGATACAAAGTCTGCAAAGCCCGCGGATGCGTCGACAGTGGCAAACACAACAGAAACAACAGAAGCAGCACCACCACCAGCAGAGGCTGCCGAAGTTATAACAGAAGCACCACAGCCACAAAGACAGAAAGGAGAAACAGCAGAAAGTACAGAAGATCTCATCATGTCCGACTACGACGACGATCCGTTTGACGACGACATTCTAGCGGAGCTCGATGCTTCATTGGGTGGCTCCAATGAGCCAAAGACCGATCCAAAGACGGGAATAGAGCCCAAGGTAGCTCGTCCTCCGTCAATGCAAACGCAGCACAAGCAACGCGAAACAGCCGTCACAGTGGTTAAAGACGAGTTTGACGACATGGACGACATGCTTGACGACGAAGCGCTCATGGCAGCAACACAGGCCGCCGAGCGACCAGCAGCCAAGGCGGAAATCAAACAAGAGGGCCGCAAGGCTGCCACTGGTTCTGCCGACGAGTTTGGTGACATGGAGGACATGTTTGATGACGCCTTTGGCGAAGACTTTGATTTTGCTGCGGCCGAACTTGCTGCTACACAGGCAGCCAAGGCTGTTTCCACCCCCTGGGCCAACTCTCAAAGCGTATGATATATCACCTCTCACCCCCTCTTCCTGACCTGCACAGATCATCCTGGTTTTGCTCCATGTACATGTGTTATGAACTATATTGGAGGAGGACATTAACTAAAATGTTGGCTTTTGCAATTTTCTATTGTAGTCTACGCAGAGAAGTCGTGCGATTCAGCGTTACTTTGTGACCAACGTGCTCACTTCGTCTTACGTCGATGAACGTCAACGCACATGCCAAGAAAAGGTACGACGGGCCCCCTCTTTTGTTTGATTATTGCTCATCAACCCCTCCCCTACTGACACTCTCTTTCTAGATCCTCATGCTGCAAAAGGACGGCGAGAAGCAGGGTTCGATGCGCACAGTCCGTCTGCGCGGCGACTGGGTCGAAACGCCGGCAAGCGAAAAGTCGTTTGTCCACGTCCTGGGCGACTTCAACTCGTCGGGCGTCTGCATCGTCGACAACAACCACAACATGCTCATCCTCCACCCCGACCAGCTCGTGTCGTCGACCGTCGTGGCCGACGCTTTTGACTGCACCCGCCGCGCCGTTCTACAGGACCGCATCAAGGCCACCGTCGAGGCTGCGCCTCCGCTCGTCTACGGCACGCTTCTCCACGAGATCTTCCAGGAGGCCCTCATGGCCAACACGTGGACCGACGAGTTTCTGGGCGCGGCCATAAACAGGGCCATTGACAAGCACCTCGTGGACCTGTACACGATCAAGGTGCAGGTGGCTGCTGCGCGCGAGCATCTGAGCTCCAAGATGCGCGAGGTGCAGTCGTGGGCCGCGCTCTTTGTCTCGGCGTCGCCCAACCCGAGCGCCGTTGCGCAGGGCCGCCACAACGACAAGGTCAACATGTGTGTCAGCAAGCTGCTCGATGTCGAGGAGCACGTCTGGTCGCCCATGTACGGCCTCAAGGGCAACATTGACGCGTCCGTCCAGGTCACGATGAGCACGCGCAGCGAGGCGCCCAAGACGCTGACAGTGCCCTTTGAGATCAAGACGGGCCGCAGCGCCAGCGCCAAGCACCAGGCCCAGACCGCCCTCTACAACCTGCTGCTGTCAGACCGCTACGACATTGAGATCCTCTACGGCGTCCTCTACTACATGGAGACGTCGCAGACGATGCGCGTGCCCACCATCCGCCACGAGCTGTGCCAGATGATTATGCGCCGCAACGAGCTAGCCTGCTACATCCGCGAGCGCAGCACCCAGCTGCCGCCCATGCTCAAGCGTCACAACACCTGCAGCCGCTGCTACGCCCAGAACGCGTGCTTCGTCTACCACAAGCTGGCCGACGACGGCGACGGCGAGACCAGTGGCATGGGCACCAAGTTTGACGACGTGGTCAGCCACCTCACTCCAAAGCACAAGGAGTTTTTCCTGAAGTGGGAGGACCTGCTCACCAAGGAGGAAAAGGAGAGCCACAAGCTGCGCCGCGAGCTGTGGACCATGGTCAGCACGGAGCGCGAAAAGGTTGGCCGCTGCTTTTCCAACGTTGTCATTCTCAACAACGAGTGCATCACCCATGAGGAAAACAACACGTCCAGCGTCAATCGCTTCCGCTACACGTTTGCCAAGGAAACACACGCAGCCGGGTTTTCTTTCATGGACTCCCAGCTCGTGGTGGGCGAGCCCATTGTCGTTTCCGACGAGGAGGGCCACTTTGCCCTTGCCATCGGCTACGTCACGGCCGTGCGCAAGCACAGCATCGACGTCGCCGTCGACCGTCGGCTGCACCATGCGCACATTCGCCAGGCCGGCTTTGATGAGAAGAGCAACCAGGTCTTTTCCGGTATTATGGAGGTGCCGCCGCGCAACAACAGCGTTCGTGGTGGCAGCAGAAACAACAAGCAAAAACAACTCGAGGCGGCCCCCCAGCCCGTCGTTCGGTACCGCGTCGACAAGGACGAGTTTAGCAACGGCATGGCCACGATCCGCAACAATCTGGTGCAGGTCATGTCGGCCGGCAAGTCGTGTCTGCGCGAGCTGCGCGAGCTGGTCGTCGACCTTGTGCCGCCGCGCTTCAAGACGGTGGCCACGCAGTACATGCTCAAGGAGTCCCAGTCGGAGACACTCAATGTGGACCAGAAGCGTGCCATTGAAAAGGTCATGAGCGCGCAGGATTATGCCCTCGTCCTCGGCATGCCGGGCACGGGCAAGACGACCACGATCGCGCACATTATCCGCGCCCTCGTCAGCCAGGGCAAGAGCGTGCTCCTCACGTCGTACACACACACGGCCGTCGACAACATCCTGCTCAAGCTCAAGCACGACAAGACGCCCGTGCTGCGTCTCGGATCTCCCGCCAAGGTGCATCCCGAGGTGCAGCAGTTTGCCATCCTGGCCGCCGAGCCCAAGCCGACCTTTGAGGCCATCCGCAGCGCGTGGCACGAGCCGCCCATTGTGGCCACGACCTGCTTGGGCATCAGCCACGCCATCTTCAACGAGCGCACGTTTGACTACTGCATTGTCGACGAGGCCAGCCAGATCACACTGCCCATCTGCCTGGGCCCGATCCGCATGGCGCGCACGTTTGTCCTGGTGGGCGACCACAACCAGCTGCCGCCCCTTGTGCAGAACGAGGAGGCGCGCGTGGGCGGTCTGGACGTCTCGCTCTTCAAGCTGCTGTCGGACACGCACCCGCAGTCGGTCGTCAACCTCGAGCACCAGTACCGCATGTGCGAGGACATTATGACGCTCAGCAACACGCTCATCTACAAGGGTCGCCTCAAGTGCGGCACGGAGGAGCTGCGGTCGCGCAGCCTCAATGTCCCCGACATGGCGCGCCTGCACGAGCACCACCACAATGGCGAGTCGCTGGCTCGCCTGCAGCCTCCTTCGTTCTGCGCCATGGGCAGTTCGTCCTGCTGGCTGCGCGACCTGCTGCGGCCCGAGACGCGCGTCGCTTTTGTCAATACGGACGCCATCGAGGGCAACCGCGAAGAGGCCCGTGGCAGTCGCATTGTCAACCCGTGCGAGGCGCGTCTCGTGGCGCAGCTCGTAGAGGGACTGCTGACCGTCGGCGTCCCCGCGTCGGACATTGGCGTCATGACGCACTACCGGTCGCAGCTCTCGCTGCTCAAGCACGAGCTGCGCGGCATCGCCGACCGTTCGGGCGAAGAGATTGAGATGCACACGGCCGACCGGTTCCAGGGTCGTGACAAGGAAGTGGTCGTTCTCTCGCTCGTGCGCAACAATGAGGCTTGCAACATTGGCGAACTGCTCAAGGATTGGCGGCGCATCAATGTCGCTTTTACGCGCGCAAAGACCAAGCTGCTCGTCGTGGGCAGTCGGAGTACTCTTCAGGGCAGTGTCGGGAAGACGACGACGACGACGACAACGATGACAAAGACAAAGACTGGGCAGCCGAGCAGCAGTCTTGATGATAATATGGGCGAAGAGATGCTGGCTCGGTTTGTCAGTCTCATGGAGAGCCGCTCGTGGATCTATGATTTACCGAGCGATGCACTTGACAACCATCGCTTCGAAGAGTATCCCACAACGCAGGGGCCGTCGGCGCCAGTGTCGGACAGGGACGCCCCCGTGGACGCCTCCGTTGAGGCCCCGTCCGACAGCGACGTTCTCGCGCCCAAGCCGACCAATACAACCTTGGCGCCCAAGCCCGGCAAGGCCGGTCGTCGACTGCTGGTGGCGCAGTCGTACGGAAAGGAAAATAAGGAGTTCAGACAGCCGCTGAAGAGAACAGGTCCTGGCGAAGCGGCACTGCTCAAGGGCAAGCCGATTTTGCAGGGCATTCTCAATGAAATGATGGAAGGAAAGTATTCATGATCGATTTTTTTGCATTGGGTGGCGTTTTTTTTCTCTCTCTCTCTCCTTCTCTTTTTTGTCTTATCTTCTTCTTTTTGGGTTTACTCTTTTTTTGAATATGGGCATATCTTTTGCGTTCTTGGGCAGCATTCAAAGTACTCTCCGTACTCCGTACTCTATATAGTATACATCGGTTTGGCCGCATTGTTTTGATTTCTACCATTCTGGCTATTGTCGTTATGGTGTCCACTTTTAGCCATCGACGTTGACGTGTAAAACAGTCTTGTTGATTCGCCGAGACATTGGGGTCACGTGAACTATCCACACTTAGGCGCCGGTCCGACTGTGGCTCCGAGGATTCCCGCCGAGCCAATCCTTGGTCAAACCTGGCCAATCGAGCACTGCCATTGGTTAATAATTATGGGGCGCATTGGGGGAGAGAGAGGGCGAAGTTGAAGCAGTCCCATTTTGACATTGGCCAAAGTCATCAAACCTCATCTGCGATCAACGAGAACGTCACTCGCTCCTCCCACCCGACGACACGCGCCCCCATCTCGTCCCCCTCCCTGGCGGCAACGAATTTTCACGAGGACAGATAGACCAGAAAAAGTCTCCTGTCATCGGCAGTACCGAGCGAATCGAACCTCGGTGCGGCCCTCCCCGATCTATCGATTCCGGCCGTTTTCTCTCTCCCAACGCCACGCGCGTTTGCGATTCACGGCACAAAGCCAACACACACACAACCACACACACAAACACACACCGGCAATATGTTCTCTGTCGCTGCCAAGCGCGCCATTGCGGCTGCTCCGTCGACGGCCTCGGCCGTGTCGTCGGCTGTCGCCCGCCGCGCCTTCAACAGCTCCGCCCGCCGCTCGGCCGGCCACGGCTCGCAGTACGACCCCCCCTCGGGCTGGCTGTTTGGCGTGAAGCCCGGCGAGAAGTACAAGAATGAGGGCTGGGAGAAGCCTTTCTTCTGGGGCTTCTGCGGCAGCCTGATTGTCTTTGCGTGCATCGTCCCTTTCAAGCCCGACACCTCGTACGTGTGAAGCACTTTTATATAAAAGTCCCTCGGCCCGACCTTGACTAACAACCTTTAGGATACAGACGTGGGCTCTTGAGGAGGCCCGGCGACGGCTAGAGGCCGAGGGTATCCTGCAGGACCCCTTCCCTCAGAACAAGCAGTAAAAGGAAAACACGGAAAGAGAAAATATGGGCGGCGCCAGACGCGACGCCTACGGTCGATCCGATTTCCCTTTTTTTTTGTTCTCTCGAGACTTTTTTTTTGGCCTCTTCCCCAAGACAGAACCAACTAGAGCCGCCCCTTTTATCTCCGGCGGTGTTTCTTTTTTGTTCATAGAGGAGGGACACGCGATATGTGGGATGGGACTGGAGGTGTGGTGAGAAGAGGAGGAGAGTATGGTGTCTGTGTATATTTCTGGTACCTCTTTTTTTAACGTTTCTGCATTCTGATTTTCTTTTTTTTTTCATTTCATTGCCTTTCTCCTTTTCTCGTGCGTTTTCATATTCTATTACCTAAATTATCACATTGCATATATGGAGTACATGACAGGACATGAAGTGTGCACTTGTGTATTGTATGCTTGCTTTGTGGCGTCCATACGATGTTATGTATGTGACATGTTATATTGTCTATTTGCTCACTTTCTTTGATATCGCTCATAGCATAAAAAATCATAAAGTTTAAAAGATAACAAAAAGCAAGGCTTCAGAGCACATCATATCGTCTGCGAGAACAAAAAATCTACTCGCAGATCACGCTCCAGGGGTGATCCTCCTCGCCGTACTGGATAGCCTCGATCCAGTTCTTCATCTGGGTGGTGATGGCACCCGACTCCTCGTTGTCCTTGAGACCGCACGAGATGAGCTCGCCCTTGTAGCCAATGCTGCGGACAGGGCTCACAATGGCAGCGGTGCCCGCACCAAAGGCCTCAATGAGACGGCCGTCGCGCGACGCCTCGACGATCTCGGGCATGGTGTACTTGCGCTCAACAACGTTCCAGCCCTCGGGGACCAGACGCTCGCGGGCAAGAGCCAGCACCGAGTCGCGCGTGACACCCTCGAGGATGGTGCCGTCGAGCGGCGCCGTGATGAGCTCCTTGGCGCCGGTCTCCTTGTTGCGCATGGCAACGAAAAAGTTCATGGTGCCGACCTCGGTGACGTAGTCCTCCTCACCAAAGAGCCACAGGTTCTGCTGGAAGCCGCGGCTCATAGCCTCGCGCTGAGGGACGATGCCGGGCGCGTAGTTGGCGCCGAGCTTCTTGTCGCCGACACCGCCGGGCCAGGCGCGCACGGCGTAGTTGGTGGCCTCGAGCGAGACGGCCTTGAAACCGGTCGGGTAGTAGGGGCCGACGGGCGAGGCAATGACAAAGAGCATGGCCGAGCCGGGCTCGCCGACGCCGAGCGTGGCCTGCGTGCCAATCATGGTCGGCCGCAGGTACAGCGAGTAGCCGCGCTGCTGGGGGATGAAGCGCGACTCGACCTTGACGTACTCGCTGATCAGCTTGATCATGGCCTCGCTGTCAAAGTTGGGCAGTGCAATGCGCGCCGACGACTTGTTGAGACGGGCCATGTTCTTGTCCGGGCGGAACAGACGCACACGGCCCTCCTTGTCCTTGTACGCCTTCATGCCCTCAAAGCACTCAAAGGCATAGTGCAGCACGCACGTCGCCGGGTCCAGCGACAGGTTCTCGTACGGCTTGATCAGCGGCGCCTGCCAGCCCTCCTTCTTGGACCACCGGATGGTCATCATGTGGTCGGAAAAGGTCGTGCCAAAGACGAGCGACTTGGGGTCCTTGAGTTCGCTCGGCTTCTCCGTCTTTTGGATCTTGAGCTGCTCAGCCTGCAGGCCGGGAAGTGCCGACGCGCTGTAGCATCTTTGCGAGAGGAGCTGCTGGTGCTGCTGGCGCGGCTGGCTCCGCGATAGTGATGCGCGGGCACCAAACGAAGTCGAGGCCGACGGCTTGGCAAAGGCAGCGGCAGAGCCGCCAAGTCGACGGAAAGCTGGCCGGAGCATTGTGTGGTCTTGGATGTGTGGGATGTGTTGGATAGGAAGAGGGAGGTGGGGGGAGAGAGAGGGTGCGAGAGAAAAGAAAAATACGAAGAAAAAGAAAAGTGTGAGTAATTGGGTGAGAGAAGCGGAGGAGGAAAAGGGGTGGAGGTGAGAGATGAGATATACTCCGTGTCCAAAAAAGGAAGCTAGAGGGAAAAGGAAGGAAGGCGCGATCGGGCTCAAGAATAGGCGGGGAAAGAATCTCTACATCAACCAAAGACCGTCACAAACCGACAATCTGCGATATCCCGTACTTTGTACGGAGTAGAGGAATGGAATATACCGTGCCTCGTACGTTATGTAGGTAGCTATCGTATGGCTCGGGAGGATTGGCTCGCGTTACACTCCAAATGTCAAAGGGCGAAAGGGCGCAAAGTGACAGCAACGACTTCGCTGCAGTAAAACGCCGACCGGAGCTTTATTCGTTCCCCCGACCGCACTATTTTTGCAGTCCCCCACTGCTTGGGACGGTGCGCCCCATGCGCGGTACCGCACCAGCCCGCATACCATCGGCATCTTATCGGAGGGCATTGCATTGAGTCTTACATTTGCCGAATAGGGCAAGTTCTGTAGAGCCGTAGCGGTCTAGCGCGTGATGTGCCACGTGAGTGGCCCACAGTGGTCGCATGCGCTTGGTAGCTGCCATGGGAGAGCCACGGCGGGCCGCTATCAGCTTATCCAGGTGGGGCTATCAGGGGTACACGACGTAACTGCCCTTTGCGTCGACGAAATCGTCTCTAGGCTAACTTCTCGAGGCCACTTTGGCGCATTATGCAACGGCATCGATTTGAGCTCGACGACGACGACTCCACCCCCGACAAGAAGCTCAACGTCTGTTGTACCGACCGGATCCACGTTTGTACTTTTGAATCGGCAAGGAGAAACCTACCGGCCACAACAGCATTGGGTATCCACGATTGCGGCAGTTTGGGGTCTCGAGCTCTCTGAAGCTCAAGTGCGACGAAAGGCTTCATTCTCAGAGCAAGTTGGAAAGCAAGCAAGACGTCACACGTGGACGATAATACGACCTAGTAGCCACAGTGCTGCACATTCCTGGTGTCATCTGTGAATGCAGTCGATTCCAAGCCATCCGATATTGGTCTCCTTTACCTGATCTCACGATCCTCCGCCATTCGATCCTTTTCTCTTTTACCTCTCCCTCTCTCTCACACTCCCCCTATTTCTTCCTCCCCCCAACCGCAACCATGTTCTCCTCCGCTTTCAAGTCGATATCCTCGAATATCAACAACAACTATTCCGTTTCCTCTGCACACACCGCGACCGCCGGACCATGGAAGATCTACGACGCCAAGAAGAAGTCGACGGGCAAGGCATACTCTGTCTTTGTCTTTGATCGCAAGGGCCTCGACGCCCATGCAAGCTCGCTAGGACGGTCAGGTGCAAGCGCATTCAAGCGTGCGGCTGACGAGGTGGTGGAGCGCCTGCGCCGCGAGGCTGCCTACCTTGCCCGTCTTCGCCATCCCAGCGTGCTCGAGCTCGTCGAGCCTGTTGAAGACACACGAGGCGGCGGCCTTCAGTTTGCAACGGAGGCTGTGACGGCATCGCTGGCCAGCCTGCTGCAGGACAAGGACGAGCAGGAGCGTGGCGGCGGCCGGGCGAGCCGTTACGTCACAGAAGATGCCAACGGCGTGCGCCGGCGACGCGATATTGAAATCGACGAGCTTGAAATTCAAAAGGGCCTGCTGCAGCTCGGCAAGGCGCTCGAGTTTCTGCACGAGAATGCCGGTCTCGTACACGGAAACCTGACGCCGGATGCTGTTCTCGTCAATGCCAAGTCCGACTGGAAGATTAGCGGTCTCTCCTTTTGCGGCCCGGCAGATCCCGGAGCAGCCACCGGCGCAGCAGCGAGCTTCCAGCCCGTCAGCGTCGCCGACATGCTCAGCATGGATCCCCGTCTGCCGCGCTCCGTGCAGCTCAATCTCGATTACACATCGCCCGACCTCGTCATGGACAACAACATGACACCCGCAGCGGACATGTTTTCGCTCGGTCTGCTGTGTGTGGCTCTCTACAACGTGCCGCACCACTCGCCCATCGAGGCGCACACGAGCATCTCGACGTACAAGCGCGCCTTTTCGACACCCGGCGGCGTGCCGTCGACGACCAACAATTTCCTGTCGTCGCAGCCACTGCCGCGCGAGCTGGCGTCACAGGTGCTGCCGCGGCTCATCACGCGGCGGCCGGCCCAGCGGCTGACGGCCAAGGAGTTCCAGACGAGCGAGTACTTTGATAACATCCTTGTCTCGACGATCCGGTTCCTGGATGCCTTCCCCGCCAAGACGCACGGCGAAAAGTCGTCGTTTATGCGCGGTCTGGTCAAGGTGCTGCCATCGTTTCCCAAGTCGGTCATGGAAAAAAAGGTGCTGCCGTCGCTTATTGACGAGATCAAGGACCGCGAGCTCGCGCCTCTGATTTTGCAAAATATTTTCAAAATCATTGAGCTGCTTCCGTCGGCCAAGCGCGTCTTTTCCGACCGCGTGCTGCCCTGTCTCAAAGAGCACTTTCTGCCCGGCGGCAAACCCCCGGCCACCGACCAGCGCGACCCGCTGCGTGATGCCAGTCTCATGGTGGTGCTGGACCGTCTGGCGATTGTGACCAAGAACACGAGCGGCAAGGAATTCAAGGACGACATTCTGCCCATCATTGCCGTGGCGCTCGAGTCGCAGACGCCGTCCGTCGTGGACGCAGCGCTCCGCAGTGTGCCAGCGATGCTCCCTGTGCTGGATTTCAGCACCATCAAGAATGAGCTGTTCCCCGTCGTGGCCACAATTTTCAGCAAAACCAGCAGCCTGGCCATCAAGATTCGCGGTCTGCAGGCATTTGTTATTTTGTGCGGCGGCTCGCCCGACGGCAGCGGCGGCATCGGAGGCAACGATGACCTCGACGGTCTCAGCAGCGACCAAAAACAAAAACGCGGCGGCGCATCGTCGACGGCGCTCGACAAGTACACGATGCAGGAAAAGATTGTCCCTCTCATCAAAGGCATCAAGACCAAGGAGCCCGCCGTCATGATGGAGGCGCTGAATGTCTTGCGTGTCGTGGGCAGCGTGGCCGATGCCGACTTTGTCGCGCTCGACCTGCTGCCCGTTCTCTGGACCATGAGTCTGGGCCCTCTTCTCAACCTCCAGCAGTTCCAGGCGTTTATGAAACTGATCAAGTCGCTGTCGGCGCGCGTCGAGGAGGAGCAGGTGCGCAAGCTGCAGGATCTATCGGGAGTCGATACAGGCATCTCCAACGGTGGCTCGTCCTCGCTCATGGACGAGTTCTCGTCGTTTGGCGGTGCTGCCATGGATAGCAGCGGTGGTGGTGGCAGTGGTGGCGGCGGCGAGACGGCCGACGATTTTGAGCGGCTCGTCAAGGGTAAGACGACCGGTGGTGGTGGTAGTGTCGGTGGAGTGGGCATCCTTGATGCCGGCTGGGATACTTCGGCATCGTCTCGCGCGCGGTCGCCGGGCCTGAGCTCCCAAAGGAGCACGACGCCTCGTCTATCGTCGACCCTGTCGTCTTCGGGCGCCGGCGCATTATCGGCAGCACAAGCACCGACGTTCTCGTGGTCAACACCGGCCACAACACCAACAGCCACGCCAGCGCCGCCTATGCAAAAGCCGCAGCCTGCAACGTCAACAGCCGGTCTAGGCGGCTTTGCGGCGATGACGCCGTCATCGACCCAATTCTCCACGGCCCTCCCAGCACGGCCCATGGGCGGCGCGGCGGCGAACTGGTCGTCACCGTCCACAGCCAGCACCACCACAACGGCAGCTTCATTCTCATTACCGCCTCCTCCTGGTGTGACCTCGACAACATCGACATCGAGCTTTGGCATCCCACCACCACCTGGCGGCGGATCCATGGCGGCCATGATGCCAGCAACAACAACAGCAGCATCATCATCATCCATGATGCCAGCGACCACGGGGTCGGCATTTACGCCCAACTACAGCCGAAGCGCACTCGGTGGTGCAGCCATGAACACGATGAACACCATGAGCAATATGGGCAATATGGGCAATATGGGCAATGTGGGCAATGTGGGCAGCATGGGTGGTATGAGCAACATTGGGAACATGGGCATGAACTCTATGAACTCCATGGGCAGCATGATGGCTCAGCAGGCCAAGACGACAGGTATGGGTATGGGAATGGGCATGGGAATGGGCATGGCCATGAACAGCAACAACAACAACGCTGCCAACAATAACGCGGGCATGGGAGGTATGATGCAGACGCAACCTGGCAAAACAGGGCTGGACAAGTACGAGAGTTTACTGTAAGGGGGTTTAGGGGGCAAGGAGAGCCTTCAAAGTTTACGAACGTAAAAGGAGCGGAACATATAGATTTCTTTTGCTTTTTTTTTTTCTTAATTTGTTCTACCTATTTTATATTATAATACAGCACAGCGGTTTTCACTTTTGCCAGTCAAGCACTTGGTGCCACCAAATTGGTGAGTAGAGGTACCCAACAATTTTCAAAGCCCCCGAGGAAATGTATGTAACCACAACTGATTCCCAACTGCTCATAAAAGACACAAGACGGTCTCATTCACAGGCGGGCGCCCAGCAACGGGTTTCTCTTTTGCAGGGAATATCTCTTCGCCAATGCAATTCAAACAAACATGAGGAGTGTGGCCCCAAGCTGTTTTATATATCAAGAGTGCAAAAGGCGGCTGTCTATAGAGAGAAAGGGAGAGAAAAAGGAGGAAAAGGAGGAAAAGGAGTCATCGTGTGAAAGCAAGGGCATCTCATTTTATATTCTCCTGTCTCTCATCCTGGAAATCCCTCGTCCTCATCCATCATTGAAATCCCTCAGAGGTGCAAATTCAAAAGGCTGAGCTCACGGCAGCTATCGATACTATTCCAGGCGAGTATGCCTTGAAGAAAAGGCACAGAGGCTCGCTTACAGCTGTTTTCTGGTGGTGACTGGCCATTGAAAATCCCTCAGGGTGTATTCTCTCTGATGGGCTCCAAAGCTCCAGATTCCAGGCTCCAATCCTCCCAAGATGGCCCATATTCCAGTATAAAACGATTGGCCAATATCAAAAGTAAATAGATGCTTACCAAAAAGAGACGGATGTCATCTTTCGGTGGTTTCACGTGATGTATCATTGGACTCCTACTACGACGGGAACGGCGCGACTGACTTGCCGCGCTGACATGTGATTGTCGTACAGTGTAGGAAAATAACAGTGGATCCCTATCCCGCAGTGGCACCACTTAAGCCTCAAGGACACGCATGAGACAGCGGCAGCACTCTATTGGCCCCGCCCCCCCCCCCCCCCCCCC
>JAGKRZ010000206.1:0-41582 GCA_020002355.1 Intubia oerlemansii | reverse complement strand
GGGAGGGGGGTCTACATATTTCTTTATTTACATAAAGTACTGCCTGAATTGCCTCTCTTAAGTACTCACCGACACAGCCCCATGAATACCCAGTTACCAGGTACTCATAAACAGGGGTGCACCTTTCATGGCATATATGCCTATCAGAATCCTTACGCGAGGCTTGTTCACATGGACTATCATCGAAATAGATGTCATTCTACCTGGTCAACCTTCCTTACTGGGGCCAATAGTACCTGCCGTATCATGATTTACTGATACGCGGAAGGTGCGATGGCGACCGTACAGAAGTCGTCCTTTGCGCCTTCCGTGAAACGCCTGCTCACCGTCATGGCAACAAGCAACCCATCGCTCTTTCCTTGCCGGATCTTTGGATGATCAAAACAAAAACATGGACACCTGCTTCTCTCCCCCAAAAGTCTTCTCATCGTCAACATCCATCCTCCCTTTCTTTTACCACCATGGATTCCAGAGTCCCCTACATTGCCGTCTCACCACCACCGCAGTCATCCCCACGGCGTTCTGCCAAGATGAAGAAACACGATACCCTGCATGGCTCTGATCATGCAGCCGAAATGGCTGCCATGGCCAAGAAAATGGCCAAGGTCTCGTGCGATGATCTTGAAGAATACCAGACGACGTTTCTCTCGTCTCCCAACAACAGCACCCTCTCGATCCCGCCGCCGCCCCTCAAGACGCGGCCACCGGCCTACGTGCACGACAATGCCACGCTCTACAAGACAGTCATCGAGACCATGAAGCAGGCAGTTCCCATTGTCATCAAGGAGTCTACCATCGGGACCAAGAAGAGCGGTCTCTTTTACGCTGGTGACAAGCCCGTCGAGGCCGGCGAGATGCTCTTTTTGACCCATCCTCTGGCCATGGCCCGCGACACTGCTGCCGGTGTTGACGATGGTGGTGACAACAAGGCCAGCACAGCTGGCAAGAACGAAACGGGCGACGAGGATGCCCCCAGTACTCTCACGCCTCTTGAGGACTTGGATGCCTGCGACTACTGCTTCCAGGGCCTGCAGTCATTCACCATGAGCTCGTCCAGCAAGTCCGAGACCCGACCCTCGGCTGCTCTTCGCTGCTCAGGCTGCAACATTCTGTCTTTCTGCAACAAGGTATGAATGCTAAACCAATGTGTCCCAAGGATATACATACTGACTGACTCCCCAGACATGCCACCACAAGGCCTGGAAGCACTTCCACAAGTACGAGTGCGCCATCCTCAAGACAGTCCGCCGCCGCGACCCAGCCTTCCTTCTATACCTTCGTCTTCTACTTCTGGACAAGGCTGGCACTGTGCCAGAGACCATTGCCAACGTGATCCGCAGCATGGCCGATCCGTTTGCCAGTGCCATGTCACCCACCATGCCAGCCTTGATGGGAGACTCGTCTGCCTATGGCAGGACGCCCTCGGCGTCCAAGAAGACCCTGGCCGTCAACATCAAAAACTGCGCCCTACAGGCGTACCACTTGCTGCCCATGGAAAACAGAGACTTTGTCTTTGTGCGAGACCTCCTCTGCCGGGTAAGTGTGCACGCAAGTTTCTGTCTTTGCTTTTGTACACAAACTGACTAACACTACAGGTCCTTGGAAATCAAATGGTTCTTTCGCTCGCCGATGAGACGGCTCTCGTACACTGTTTTGACATGTCTCTGGCCATGCTCAACCACTCGTGCGAGCCCAACGCCTTCATATTTGTCGAGGGCCGCCAAGCCCGTGTCCGGTCCATCAAGACGCTGCAGCCTGGCGATGAGATCACGGTCTCCCTCATTGACACGCATCTCGATGTCAACAGCCGTCAGACGGCCCTGAAGATGGTGTCTTGCGACGACAACTATGTCTGCCTTTGTACGTGCGCACTCCTTTTGTTTCCCGAACGGTCGAAAAGTCTGTTATCTAACCTCCCTGCCCTTTTTTGCAGGCCGCACATGTGAAAATGACGTGGCCAGGATCCTTACGGCCGGCAAGGGGGAGAGTCTCGCGGCCCTCCGCAAGTACCACGAAGAGATCATTCCCAAAGCCAAAGAACTGATCTACGAATTCAACACGCAGCCCCTCGGCCCCGAAAAGACTGCCGTCGCACGGACGTTTGTCGACCTTGCCGACAAGGACCCGATTCCCAACATGAGCAGGGATCTCATGGCCAATGCCGCCGACTACAAGCCCATCCCCTGGCTGCGCATGGCCGGTGCATCGATGTGCCTGGATATTGGGGACCTCGAGAGCGCCCTTTATTACACTGTCATGGGAGTGATGCTCTGCGAGCCCGTCTTTGGCCCTTCTGGCGTGGCCAACATGCGCATCCTGGTCAATATTCTCCGTGCCATCTGCGAACTCCCTGTCAATAGCGCCATATATAAGGCCTTCTTTGACACCACGGCTAACGACGACCTGCCGCTCTTCCCGACGCTCGAGGAAATCAAGGCCTTCACCGTGGCGGCCTTGATTTCGTACGAGCACCTTGCCATGAAGGTGTACGGTCCCAAGCTGGGCTTTGTCCGGGCCATTCTCTTCTGGGGCGCCGACATGGAGGACCTCTGCGCACCGCTCAAGCCGTGCACGGCCGACTTTGACGCTATTGCGCGGGCCGCCCAGAAGAAGCTGCTGGTGTGGTGTGTCGGAGAGCGCGCCGTCAAGTTCTATCCCATCGGCATGCCGACGGATGCGCAGTACAACGAGGTCAAGGCCGGTGTCGCCAATCTTATGCAGGAAAGTCTGGCAGCTGCAAGCGACTTGGCACCAGGTCTGCACAGGCGGTCGACTCTGCGTCAGCAGGCCGTTGTGGTGCATGGTGCGCAGGGACGTGGCGAGAAGCTTCGGGATGTTCAGGAAGAGACCAGCACGGCCAATGACACTCGTGCCACTAACAACACGGAAGTCGAGGATGCTCGTGATACCGAAGGCACCGATGGAGAGACTTATACCATGGCCACGCATGATCTTGAACGGCAGATCAAGGCCCTCATGCATGGTGACATCAGCAAGATGATGGGAAGACTCGGCAAGAAAGATCGCAAGGACAAGCGCGAAGTGGAGGCGGAAAAGACAAGCAGCTACAAAGCCGCCAGGATGCTCAGGGAGTCCAGAGGGGCCAAAGGGGCCCGGGATTCCAGAGATGGCAAGGCTCCCAAGACCTCTGGTTCCAGCAGTGCGCCGGCAAATGAAACGACTCTCCGCGGTCACCGCCGAGGCCGCTCGCCGATGACGGGAGGAGCGTTCAAGGGCTTCGACCGGTTCAGCGCCACGCAACAAGTGGGAACAAACGCGTCAGCAGTGTAAGGAAATGGAGTTTCGAGCGTGGCGGTGTTGCAGTGTTTGTTGTGGCATTTCTTATTCCCACTCATGTTCCATGATTATTGTCCGACCCAAAACCACGAGCATGTGATAGTCGTTGCCGAGTGTTTTAGTTTCCTATTCAAGGTAGGCCTAAAAGCTGCAGTTGTATCGGGACTTGCATCCGATGCGGAGGCGTGTGCTAGTTCCCTCATCTTAAAAGGCGTTGTGTTATCCCATCACTTTGTTATATGAATTCAAGTTGCTTTAACAGCTCGGTTGAAAATTAAGAGAGAATCCATTCATATCTGAAAAAAAGAGAGACAGAAAAACGACAAAAACAGCCTTTTATTTACATGCATGGGATCTTGGGCTATCACGTGACCTGGCGTCGCCCTTCCGCGCGCTCAAAGCAACATCTCCGGCGATCGCATCCCGAACACAGAACCAGCCACAACAATCCCAGCCAAATCCACTTCCGCCGACCATGTCCAAGCTCTCGGCATCACTGAAAGCTCTGATCAATGCGCCGTATGCGCGGTGTGGTCCGACGGCGGCAACACCGCGGATAGCCGAGGTATACCGGACAATCGCCCGTGACGCGCGGCGGCACAATGTGGGCGCGCAGCCGTGGGTGACACTGTCGGCGGCGGCAACGATTACACTGAATGCACCGGACGCATTGTCGGTTTTGTACAAGGTGGCGACGGAAAAGGTGGATGACGGCGACGACGCCGACGGCGGTAAGGGCTGGCCGTCGATGGCGCCAGTAGCGGCGGCGGAGCTGATCCGCGAAGTCGGCCTCAAGTGCATCGGATTCAACGGCATCCCGCGCACGATCAATGTTCTGGGAAGCTTCCGGGCGTCACCGGTGCTGCCGGCCGAGGTATCGCGGGCCCTGGCGGCTCGCCCGCCCTCGCGACACATCACGGCCGACAACCTGCCGGCCGTGCAAGCACGCGGCCGCGGCCTCTGGCGCAGCGTCTATGCCGGCGTCGACGCCAAGCTGCTCGACAAGCTCGCCGAGTCGCATCCTGACCTGCCCGTGCACATTCTCGAGTGCCACTACGGACCGCTCTTTACAGATCCCGAGCCGGTGGCCCCTACCCAGGGGGTGGACGTTGTTCCCGTCGGTCGCGCCCTCACCAGCCTTGTCGCCATCGCCTGCCTCCGCGCTCAGACGGGCGTCTGCCCGCAGGTCGTCTCCCACGTCTTTGGCCTGCGCAAAGCCGTCGCCGATGGCACATGGAAACCCGCGGCCGGCAGCGGCAGCTCGCCCGACAGCGTGCAGGGTGTCGAGTGGCTGGCGACGGATGCGGGCAGCGAATGGCTGCTCCAGAGCGTCGACAAGATCGTGGCCGAGCTCGGCGGCAGCTCCTTTGGTGGTGCGACAGCCATGCCGGAAAGATCCAATGCGAAGCTGTAGAATAGGTACCCACCTAGGTCCCCAATAAGAAACAATAAAGCCATTGTGAAAGACCTCCTACATCCCGGACCTATACGTGGTTTTGGAAAGTAACTGCACGGGAATCACAAAACTTTTTTGATTTTCTATCGTGTGCACGAAAAAAAAAGAAACACAAAGGGTAAAAGAAAACAAAGAGAGAGCAATATATACAAGGCCGAAATGAAGATGCCAGAATATGCTAAAACAATAGATGGAATAGTAAAAAAAAAAAAAAGATGTATGGCATCCGAAAATGTGTGGATGTAAATGATGTTTGGGCGAATGGGAGCCCTGTGCTTGCTTCTTTGGGAAAAAAAGTGACGATGATGGATTTCATTCATCGCCATGCAGGGTGACAATCATAAAGACTATGATGCATAGAAGATGGAAGCGGCGCCTCTATGCTGTCCGCTCTTCCTCGTCGGCAGCTGATGCAGTGGCCGTTGTCGCCGCCTCCTCCGCCACCTCGCCATCCTCCACCATTGTGCTGTCAAGCGGAGGGAAGTGCGACAAAAAGAGAACCAGCATGGCAATAATGGCAATTGCGCCGTTGCAGTAAAACGTCAGGTACTCCTGGCCAATCGATGCGAGTGCCGAGAAGATAAAGCCAAACGTGCCCAGCGTCGCCAGACGCGCAATGTTCTCCACCAGCGTGATTGCATTCAGCGCATCCGTCCGCTGCGAAGCCGGGCACATGGACGTGATCACGCCCTTGGCCGCCGGCGCCGTGCCAGATCCAAACGGAAACAGAGCCGCCACAAGGTACATGTGCCAGCCCTGCGTCGCCAGCGCCGCACCTGCCGTGATAATGCCGTCCACGAGCAGACTCCACCGAAGGAAAAACAAGTCAAACGCATAGGCGGCCTTTTCCTCGTCTGCCTTGTCGCCCGCCAACTCATCGACATCTGTCGCGCTGTCGCCGTCGGCATGCTCAGGCGCGTCAACAAGGGCCTGGCGCTTGGCCTCCCGCTCTTTGCGCGACATCCGCGCAAACCAGGCACGGCCAGCATCGATAATCTTGGGGAAGATGAGGATCAAGAAGATGGCGCGGAAGAAGCCGTTGATCGACAGGAGCACGCCGTTTTCGCCTTGTGTGAATGCAAAGTCGGCCGTCGCATACATTTGCAGGAGGTTCGGGGCGTAGCCAGTGGCGAGCTGTAAGAAACAGAGGTTAGCAGTGGCGCTACAATTTCACCGGGTATCAGGGCAAACGTACAACACCGAGAAAGACGCCAGAGCACAGGTAAAAGACGCCATAGTGCTTCTTGACCAGGCCGCTGTTGAGGCGGATGCGCTGGGGAAGCATGACACGCAGCGGCTCAAAGAAGCCCGCAAGACCACCGCGTTTCTTCATCTTGGCACCGCCACCCATTCTCTCGGGAGAAATGTACGGAATCATGGTCGACGCGTACAAGCTAGCAAAGAGCAGCATGAAAAAGGCCACCTGGAAGGGACGAACAACACCAAATGTGTCGCCGACAAAACCACCACCTGCGAGATCGGGGTTAGCAAAGACAAAATTATTGCAATATCTTTTGCTCGAGTGTTCACTTACAGTAGAGACCGGCAGCCACACCAAGCATGAAACTGCCCTGTAGACGTCCGAAGAGTGCTGTGCGCTCCAGCGGCGGCACAACCTCACCCGCAATGGAGTTGGTCACCATGATGTAGCCGACAGGGCCGCCGAGAATCGTAATGACCTGCGTGAGCTGAATGACCCAAATACCGGTCCGGCCGCCAGCAGCAACACCCCAGATTTGGCAAAGAACACGGAAAGCAGGGACGAGCGTCTGCATCACAAGAGCTGCGCGCGGGCCCAGCTGCTTCACCTGCTGGCCAGCAATAAACAAATTCCAAGTTCCGCAGAACGTCGTGCTCATGCCGAGGATACTGAACTGCGCAGCCGTTCTGGCAGCAATCTCATTGACCGCACAGCGGTCGCCGGGACCCGTAAACGGCGGGTGGGTTTCGTAGTAAATGTCGCACTCCATCAAGTGAAAGACGTAAAAGATGCTGGTCAAATTAGAGGAGTGCTCAGATATGAGGTAAAGACAAAAAAATAAAGAAACTCACGAAACCTGGGTGAAGCTAAAGCTCATGGAAATAATAAAGCCGGCGAGCAGTACGCGGTTTGCCGGGCTGAAGAGAGATGCAAGCCAGTTGGGCTTGTCATCGCTGAGCGCAACGGGGGAGTTGGTCGTCTTGGCCGGGCCGACTGTGCCATTGTTGCCGCCGAGCAGAGGCGTCTGCTCCGTAGCAGGAGTGCTCACGGCCGTCGAATCGTCGTCGGCCATGGTGCGTGGTTGGAGGCCAAAGGAGATGACAAAATGAGCGGGTTCAAATGTGAGGAAAAGGATGGGCGTAAAACTCTCGAGGAAAAGTGGCCGATGCTGCGGGCAGTCTTCTCAGTAGCCCCTGCTCATTCCTTGTCGGCGTAGATAGCCCGGGTAAGACTCTGTGCGAGACGGGGGTCGAGAAAGCACCGAGACTGGCGAGTTTTGCTGAAACCTCGTTGGCAATGCCGTAAATGCTGAAAAAAAAGTGAAGAGACGAAAAGAAACGCGAAGAACGTGACCCAAAAAACAGGAAATTAAAAAAAAAAAAAGATCACGGCGGCAGTCGAAAGGACTGCGGAGATCGATGCGACGCACGGCGGCTGCACGGATGGGGGGGCGCGGATGGAACGAGCGGACGGCGTCGTAAAGCAGAGAGAGAAAGAAAGCAAAAAAAAAAAAAAAAAAAAAAAAAAATCAAACGCTAGATGAATAGGGTTACAAGAGGTGAAAAATTAGACGCAGTCTCGCTATATCGCGAGACGATCGGGCGAAAAAGAAAAAAAAAAAAATGTGTTGTATAGTTTGGTGCAACGCGGCTGGTTGTATCAAGGAGGAAAATTTTTTAAAAGGTTTAGAAAGGAGTGCCACCGTGTACATGTGCTGTAGACAGTCCAGGGGCAGAAAGAGGGGCGAGAGAGAAGATAGATATTTGCCGTGCTTTTCGGATTTTTTTTTCGTCTTCAAAAAGATTAAAGGTTTTGGAAAAGGCAAGGGGAAGGGGCCGCCAAAGTCGATGTGCTGGGTGGATATGGTCAAGCGGGCATATCAAGCGTCAAGAACGAGGACATTGTTCTGGATGGGCTGCATTGGCTTGCGCCGAGGCTTGAACTTGGGCTTTTCAAACGACTTTGCCACGTTGTCATGGTGCTTCTCTGGCTGGTCGCAAGGTCTGCCATCATTCTAAGACGACTCCTCGTTGCGACGCGGGCCACGGAAGGACTCACCACCGTTCTGGCCACCACGTCCACGACCGTGACCGTGACCGTGGCCGTGACCACGGCCGCGACCACGACCACGACCATCGCCGCGACCACGGAAACCACCGCCACGACCGCCACGGAAACCGTCGCGCTCGCTACGGCCACGGTTGTGGCGCTGCACCTGGTGGAAACCATCGCCATTGTCGCCGGCGGCAGTAGCAGCACCGTTGCCCTTGGCGCCGGCCGTCGAGGCTGCCGGCACGTTGTCGGGCTGGTCGTCAGCCCACGACTGGCCGTTGGTGGCCTCGGCAGCCTTCCCAGCGGGAGCAGCGGCAGCGGCAGCGGGCTTCGTCTCAGCAGCAGCGCCGTTGGCATTGGTCGCGGCCTCACGAGGAACCTCGACCCACTCCTGCGACGCGCTGAGGTCCTTAGCACCGTTCGAGGCGTTCCACTGGCTCTCACCAGCAGCATTGGCGGCGGCATCGCCAGCGTCCGCGTTGGGGACAGCGTTGCTGCCAGCCTCAGCCTCGGCCTCAGCGGCATGGTCGTTGGCCTGCGCAGCAGCCTCAACGAGGGGGACGTCCTCGCCCGTCTCAATCTCCGTCAGGCTGGCGTGAGCGATCGTAGGGTCGGTCTCGACAGCAGCAGCCGAGGGCTCGGGGGCAGCCTCCTCAGTGGCAGGGGTGCCGCTGGCAATGGCGGCAGCCTTGACCTGAGCAACTATAGCAGAGAAACAAGTTAGAATAGAGACTCTCAAGGGAGGGGAAGAGAGGAAGAGAGCCAAACGTACAGGTTGTCTGCAGGGTTTCGTTGTTGACGTTCTTAGTCGCCTCCTCGGCACCCTGGATGAGCTTGAGCATGGTGGACACGGCCGTCTCGTCGCCAGCGTAGACCTGCAGAAGCACACCCTCGAGAGCAAGGTTCTCGTCGAGGTGCGCGTTCTGGTCGTCCGCCCGGCGCGTAGCAGCCAGGCGCAGGAACTGAGAGAGAACTAGGAGACCGTCGTGCAGGGTCTTTTGGCCCTCGGCAGCAGCCGTCTCCTCCGCCTCGCGGACCGCAGCCTCCTTCTCCTTCTCGTACTTCTCCGTCAGGGTCTTGGTGACAGCCTCCTTGTCGCTCGTCAGGCGCTGGCGGTAGTCCGAGTCGAGCTTCTTGAAGTGGCCGTGCTGCTCCTCGAGCTGGGCAAGCTGGGCCTGGAGAGCGGGCTTCTTCAGGTGCTGTGCTTTCTGGTCGGCATTGATGATCTTGAGGGAAACGAGCTCGTCGAGGGACTTGTCCTTGTTCTCGGCAATGATGCTGTCGGTTTTGGACATGTTGGCCTAGAGCACGACTCGGTTAGCAGGACACTCGCGAAAGACGAGCAGGACACTCGCGAAAGACGAGCAGGACACTCGCGAAAGACGAGCAGGACACTCGCGAAAGACGGGACGTGATCGAAGATGGAGGAAAACATACGAGCTTCTTGTTGATGTTGCGAATGTTCCTAGAAAAAGTCTGTTAGCAGATAAATTCTTCGGCCAAGGTCTCTTGTTTTTGGGCCGGCTGTTTACGCACTTTGAGAGCTCGCGCATGTACGCGGGCTCGCTAGACTCGTCGCCGTTGGCATCGTTGGGCGCAGTAGAGCCAGCATGCTCAGACGAAGTCGTGGGCGCAGGAGACTCGGTGCGGTCAGCTTTGGCCTTCTTCTTCTTGCCAGCCTTGGCCTCGATGTTGGCCGCGGGGTTGAGGACAGATGTCGCAGGCATTGTGCAAGTGGATGATGTGTTGTTGGAAGGTGTTTTGGAGCTTAATGGTAAGGGACAAAAGGGTGTCCAGAGGCGGAAAAAGAGAGAAAATGATAGGAAAGGGATGGAGGAGAAGAGGAGAGTCGAAAGGGAGGATAAAAGAGATGAGGCGAGTCAAATGTGCAGCAAACGGATGATGCGTGGCCAAACGGGACGAGGAAAGCTCAGGATTGGGCCGGCTGAGTAGATATGCTAGTAGCGTGCGGCTCTGGCGGTGCACGAGCGTCAATTGTGGAGGCAGTTTTGGTGGAAGTCGAGTTTGCAACGAGAAGCAGAAAGGAAGAGATTTGAGGTTTTAGAAAAGTGAGCAGAAAGTGGTGCAGATGCCAATGGGAAAGGGGGGAGGTGTTTTTTTTTTTTTGGTCGGCGCAGGTCGTTCTTTCCCAAACAGAAAAGAGACACACGACCCGGGAAGGCGCCAACGACGTCGCGCGGTTTGCTCCTTCCTCGTTTCTGTCGCCTTCTACCCCACGCGACTGGTTCACTCATTGGCCGGCTCAGTGCTCCACTACTCGGGAGATCCAAGAACTCGTATTGGTCATACCTAGCTAAAGGTTTGCTTATATAACACAAATTGGCGACACAGAATAGCGAGTCTTGGGATTTGACGAGAGAGCTGTTTTATTCAACTATTTGGTTTCATTTTCTATTCATTACTTTTTTTACCAGAATGTCACATGCAGTGTTATTGTTGAGAAGTATGATGTTCTGCTGCGACCTGTGCCAGCGCTAGAAGCACTTGTGAAAGTCGACCGCATCGCGACACAGTTCACATAATGGCGACCGATCTTGCTATAATTTAGTGGAGAATTCCAAACTCGGCGCTCTTTCTGTTTACTTCCCCCTGAATCTGCCACGATAAAAATCATCTATCTATTAGAGAATCTAAAGAACAAAATCTAACAAAAACGAACTCCATAAACTCCATCAAAGACCACCTTAACAGAGAAGCCAAACCAGCCAAAAGTACGATACAAAGTAAGGAATCGAAACCCAAAGCACAACCACCTCGGCCGATCTCTTAAGGCGGATAGCCTCTTCCATCTTGCCCACTCGCAGAGCGGCAACCTCGGTAGCCTCTGCGTCGTCACCTGTTAGAAACTTCATATAATTCTTTTGCGTAGTTTCTATCCATTTCAAGTATGCTCGACGGCGAGATCTCACGACAGAAAAGACAGGCACTACCCAGGCGGTAATGTAGATGACGAGGAGACAGCTTGCCGTAGTTGAAGCCAGCCAGTTGAAGCGGTTGGTGACCATGGAGAGTGGCAGACAAATCACCCTCCCTACCACTGACATGGCGGCTAGCCATATGCAAGGCCACAACATCTTGCAAAAGGCGTCCAGACTTGTAGGCAGATGTGACCACCAAGGCGGAGCTTCTTTTCGCGACACCGAAAGGTACTCCCACGAGTGGGCAAAGTCCATCGTGTACGGTGATGGCGTCATGAACCGTTCAAACTTGCTGCGGTACTGGATGACTTTCTCAGATGTTCTCGGGCCCATGGTAGACACATACAGGATGCTTGCCCAACCACGGAGATAACATCTCCAGTGCAAAAGTGAAATGTGGGGAAGATGCCAACGCGCCAGCCAGGCCATGTAGGCTGAGAAACTCGAAGCATTAGCCAACTCCTTTTTCTTTCGGTCGAGTATCTTCTCCTTGTTACGGAACTCCCAAAACCATCCTATAGAGTCGAGCAGGCGACGGCAGTCATTCCTGGTGCGGCGGTCAAAGAAATGGCGGCAGATGTCAATTTGGGTCCGTCCACTAGAAAGGTCACCGTCGTATCTTTCGACACCCGAATGAAAGTACGCCGTACTCTTGAGCACCTGCGACATGGTGTCAAAGTAAGACGCTAGCGGCTCTGGTGGCGATATGGTCATATCAACGACACCGGCCTTGTTCAACAATGAAAGGAAATCCAGAGTTTTTTGGCCCATTGTGAACGAATGTACACCCGAGAGGATGTTATATAAAGCGTCTTTTGTCAGGGAAGTCTTCTCCGAGGACGTAATGTCGTTGGATGTGTCATCGATTTTGTTGTCTGCCGTGCCAGGCACCGTGCTCTTTCTGGACAACTTTGTTGGCAGGGACCATATAGCATCCCAGAGTGAAGGCTGTGCTCGGCAGAACAGTTTCGGTGGAAGTTTTCGATTGTTTCCTTTGAGGATGGATCGCACATAGACACCTAGACGCTGTTCAAAGGCAATCTCGACAACGAGGTGTGTATTCTTGGATAGTAGCGCTTTGTCATCTTCCCTCGTGACAAGCTTGCCGATATTATCGAGAAGAAGCATGTCGGTTCTCTTGTGACCAGTCGCACGCTCATAGGCGTGTATATGCCGGCATGCTAAGCGTATTGAGTCCGTTAGACTGCGAGATGAAGTCCCGACGGCATAGCTACGCATGATTTGCCGTGCTATGTAGAGGTTGACGTTGAAATTTTTGATGTCATTCGACAAGCCCAGAGCTTCGACGAAATCTTCTGAGCGAGCCATCAAGAAGGTGGCATGTGGGATGCTGATCGAGTCGTCAACGATTTGAAACAGATCTGGGCAGTCCTCCTTGATGGATTTTAATGGCCACGAGGCGATTCCATCACGCATCAGCATGGTGAAGCGCTGCAGGTCGACCGACGCATCGTTATCCATTCCAAGTTCAAAAGAGACTATCATGTATTCTGGAAGCGAGCCACCGTTGGCCAAGACAGCCTTGAGTAGCATGATTGCGTTCGCGCGACGAGCAGTTGCAATGCGACTGAAAATCCCCAGCATCACATCCCGGAGGTTCACCGGGACGTCCTGAACCTCACGCAGTATAACATCCCACGACGCTCCCAACTCGCGACGTCGAGAGACACTTCGACATAGGAGACTCGCCTGCAGCAAGCTGCCATTAGAACGGTCAAGGATGAGCTTTGCCAGATCCCTCAATTTGTCATAGTCTTCGCGGTGGCTCGCATTGTGAGAAGGTTCTTGTGCCGGCAAAATTGAAAGTTTCTGCTTGTTGGTGATACTGTCGAGAGACCTTTCCACATAACGTTGGATGGCACTGCTGTTTATTTTCTGCAGATAAACAGTGTGCATGGGCTTGATGCCCCAAGGTGCCAATGGGCCATAGGATGGCCGACTAGATAGGCAGGTCTTGACGTTTGTGTTTATTAACAGTGACATGGGAATAAACAATGGGTTAGAGATGTCAGCCTCATCCCAACCGTCAATAAATAGCAAAATCTTTTGCTTGAGACTGGAGAGCAAATTGAGCAAAACCCGACTGTGGCCTTTGAATCGCCCCAACCTATCCCAAACGGTTCGGGCTTGGCTCGTGCCGCCAGGACCGACATCTCGGTAAGCATCCGCCACCTCTTGGGGCAACGTCTGTGCAAGTTGTTCGAGGATTGTCCGCGCAAAGCCGTTGGCGGATTGTTGCAACTTGTTGCCAGCGGACCAAAAGTAGTGGGTAGCAATAGCAACAGGCAAGTCTCCTGCCCATTCCTTTGCGGCGCTCAAAGTTTTGGGGTGGTTGGCGAGGTACTTCATCAGCGTACTTTTGCCAGTGCCTGCTTCTCCTTCAATGTAGAAGAGTTGTTTGTCGCTGCGAAGCCATGAGAGAAAATTTGGGGAGTTTGGCACGTCATCTTCGGCGAAGAACCAGTCAAGTGTGTAGTCGTCTTCGTTCCGGAGCATGTTTTGGCGAGAGTACATGGTGTCGAACTTGAGACCATTCACGAGCCGTGTGGTTTGCCTTGTCTCGCGGATCATGGACATAATTCTGCCGAGCAGGGCAAGAGTGTCATCCGAAACAGCCTGAGCTGAATGCGAGCTTGTATGCAGCATGTCGACCAGACTTTTGAGTTTGCCGTCGTGATCGTCTTTGCAAAGTTCCGATAAGGCCTTCCAGACCTGCTTCCCTTGAGTCTTGCGTTCGTCGAGAAGCTTCAGCGTGCAGGAGAGACATGTTTGGTGAAGAGCGCGCATCCGCTTGAGCTGCTCATCCACCTCGTCGTCCTTTTGTGACGTCTTTTTCTTTGATACGCGGGGTTTAAACGCCCGGAGACGGCTCTCGCCATGGTCGTCATCGTCAGCCGTTTCCAGCTCCATCGCATAACTCCGTATCTTCTTGTATTCCGACACGACGTCAATGCGAAGGCTTCTGAGATCATCAACCAGCTGGCCGAATATAAGACTTGTATCTGAAAAGAGGTTGCCAAACACATTTGGGTCGTCCTCCACCTCTCCGAGGTCGTTGAGAAGATGTGAAAGACGGAGCATTTGGTCGCGAAGATTGGATGCAGAGGAGCTATGGCGAAGGCCCGGTAACTTCTTGCAGATGCTGATGGCCTCAGTAATGGCACCCAACGCGGGCGTCGCGATCGCCAAGGCAGTGAGGGCCTCCATGGTTGAGAGAGTGTTGATGCTGCGGAGAGATAAAGATTGCCGCCGCATTCTTCACAATCTACGACCGGACCACGAGTATTTATACTCCCCTCTGCTCCGTACACAGCCTCATTTTCCCGTCGCCATGTTAGGCATCCATAACAGGCCGACAGTTTCCATTCGCCCGCATTGCTTTCTTTGGGCACGAGGCACTTTCCTGCAAAGATGTGCAGAAATCACACCGCTGGGCTGCTTTATTGGTTCTCATGCAAGCGCCATGCAACCCATTTTGAGTGTTCACAGAGGCTGTGTGCATGACAACGCATCCTGCATGTCCACTACGCAACAACACTGTTCGCAGCTGCGCAATACGAAAAAAAAAAACAGAATTCAGGAACATGCCAAATGAAACAAAACACGCTCCAAAACTGCGTGTTGAAACCACATGCAGGTTACAACCCTACAGGCTCTTTTTCTACTTCCATCCATTGCCAATAAATTCCTCACACAAAAACAAAATGATTGATTTTGTGGCCGGTCAGACGTCCATCAACACCCGCCCTGGCAGAGCGCTCTCCGTACGGAGAAGCAAGACCTCCAGTCCAGGGCATAGCTCATCACCACCCTCTGTTGATACAGTCCTAGACACCGACGTCTCCCGAGAGAGAACGCCAGAAATCCTGGACCGCCGCCTTTGCAGGCAGAGACGAGGGATAAACGGAAAAGAGAAAATCTCAATCCCAAAGAAAGCTTCGCGAAATTGGGCAAGTCGAGGATATAAATCATCAACCCGGGTGGGATCCTTGGCTTTGTTTGGAAACAAAGTAGGGGACAATAACTATAGAAATGATTCTCTGAAGTATTGTCGACATGAGGAAAAAAAGAAGAAAAGAAGACTGAAAGGAGAGGCGGACAAGACGGTCTTTTATAGTTTTTTCGGGAGGCCAGAGCCTGCCAGAGTTTGCCAGCGACCCGCCGCGATAAGCTATCAAAAACGGAGATGTGAACCGTGCACGCCCATTGCCAGAGGCAACACGGCAACGCGGCAAGGCGTTGTGAGGCAAAATGAGGTAAAATGGAGACTCTATGGGGCGGCGGCCATGTACTCCGTAGTAGGGGGCTGGGCACTACTCCGTACAAAGGCGTCGTATGCAAAATACAGAGTACTTCCTGGGCATTTTTTTTTTCACAGCCGTGTGCAACAATGCGAAGGCTGGCGATGTCTGATCCGATGAACTGATATTGCCGGGCAATTCGCTCTCAGCCAAGGCGAAAGGTGCAGTGAAATTAGACGTCGATATATATGACGTGACAAAATATCAGACGAAAGTCTGGTAAATAAAAGGATTCGCCGAGTTGATGAGCAAAGAAATGAATCATAGTGAGCTTCATCAACAAGGAAGGAGCGAAAGGCCACTCCGCCGCCTTTGAGTTGAGGCTCGCCGCCTTATTAGTCATCTACAATATGCATAAATCCAGAAGAGCCCAAGCGCGCTAGCCAACAAAGCGATCACACAATACAGGCCCCGCTTTTTGTGGCCTCTTTGTTGGTTCGTGCTTTTTGTGACCTGGGACGACCAGCAATCGCATCACGACCTCAGTGCCCACCTTCATCGCCATCCCCGCGCCCCGACTGCGCAACAACCACTCCGTCCCCGCATCATTGTCGTGGCTCTGCGACTACGTGCGAATCAAGCATCCAATATTTCAGTATTATTACTCTGCATTGTCGGCCAATCTGATCCCGCGTTGGTGACAACTACCCCCGCCATCCCTCGCGAGCATCTCGAGCTTCTCTGTCTCTCGAATGCGCCCTTGCCACGCGGTCTGCAACCCATCGACTCCTAACGAGCCCGACGTCCAGTCTCGCGCGACTACTTGCCCATACCCAAATACGCCCAGTATGAATCGACCAGGTACGAAGCATCAAAGCAGCAGCAGCAGCAGCAGCAGCACGGCCAGCAAGGCTCTCGAAAGAGCAAACCACACGACGACGAGCTTTCTGTCGCGAAAGATGAGAGAAGGAGACGAGCTGAAAGAGAGGAGCTACGCGTTCCAATTCCATGTCCGCCATTGCACGTTTCGGGAGAAGAGTTGCCATCTCGCACCAGGGTACCACGTCCCAAGCCAGCTTTGTGCAAGCTCTCGCCGAGAAGCTCTTGAGCGCAACAACGCCACTGCCACTCTTTGTGGAAGCCACGCTCTTTTGAATACTTCTCTCTCTCAGTCTCGCTCTCTCTTCCCATCTCTTTGCTTCAATGGAGCTTCTTGTTGGCCGTGCTGCAATAGAGCTGCATGTTTCTGCACATGGCCATGCCAAGGATGTTACTTCTAACACTTCTTTCTTCCCGACAGGCGGCGTTCCCCAATCTCTCCGCGGCCTGCCCAACGGCTTCAACGGCCAACAACAGCAACAACAACAATCTCGATCCGTGTCGAGTCGACTGCCCAACGGTAGCAAAATGGGTATGTGGGGGAAGGCTTTCGTGAAGCTCTGAAGAGCTCAAAAGGAGCTTGCAGGGTCGGAGGACGGCCGTCAAAGGAAGAGTCAGCATGGGCTAACCAACCCGAAACAGGCTCCAACACTGCTGGCTGGGCATTCGGTTCCGGCATGCCTCCTTCGGGCGCCAGCACCGGTGCCGGCGCCGGCGGTCTGCCGAGTCAGTCGCGGCCACAGCCGATGGGCGGAAGCATTAGCTTTGCTCAAAGTCTCGGCGGATGGCAGCCACCAACACCTCTAGACCCTTCGTACGTATTCACTTGCTATGGCGGCGCACGGTCTTGTTCTTCGTCACTCGTTTGCATTCCTTGCCAGGAGGCTGGCGGTCATTCACCGTTTGGCTCTACCTTTGCCTCCCCCCCCCAAGCCTTTTTTTTCACCAACTCAACTCTCTCCTCCATGGCATATGTCCTTTCCTGCACATACCACCATACATCTTGCTTTGGGAGCAACTCTGCATACCACTCTGGTTCGAAGCGCTTTCTTGGGTCTTCTATACCATGACATACGCAGACGCGTTGAAGGGGTATTGCAGCCCAACTTGAAGACTTTCCACCACTGCCCCCCTCCCCCCGGCATTGGCCCTCCCCAGTATGCCGCCCAGCTCATATGCTTGATAACTAACAAGACTTCAAAGGGAATTCCCTTCTTTATCGAATAGCTCACAGATGCCCAATGCCGGGCCGCAGTCTATGTGGACGGCAGGCTCGCGGAATGCTGCAGGCCAGGCGATACAACGAACGGGAAACACTCCCCTGCAGTCGCAGCAAAACCAGCAGGAGGATATCTTTGCCTCTGCAGCGCGACTGCAACAGCAGCAACAGCAGTCGGCACAGGGCTCTTTCCGCTTCGGAAGCCAGTCAACGATTGGCCAGGGTGCACCACCAACACAGCCAGGCGCTGTCGACGACTTTCCCCCACTTAGCGAGCGGTCTCCTAATGTGGGCAACATTGGCACTGTTTCCGACCGCAGCGCACCGGGCAACATGGCGGGCATCAACTACGGTGCCCAGGGAGCATCGGCAGCATCGTCTGCTGCGCAGGCAGGTCGTGCTGGCGGCAATGGTCTGCTGAATGCGCTCTCAGCGAATAACGGCAGTACCGGCAGCAACGAAAAGGCCAGCAGCACCAGCAACGGCGGCACGCGGCCACCTGTTGGCACACGGCCGCAGGAGACAAGAGGTGCAGCTGGTGCGGAAGATGAGGCTGCACGGCAAAAGGCCGAGGCCGAGGCTGCTGCTGTCCAGTCGCCAATAGGCGAGGGCGCACAGGCCCGCGACGGTGAGGCGGCGGCTGCAGCGGCGGTGGCGGCGGCGGCAGCGGCAGCAGCGCACGAGGAGCAGGAAGCCTCGGGCAATGCGACGGGCTACCAGGATCCGCTGGTGGGCATGACGCCGTCGGAGCGCTGGGGCATGAAGGGCCTCCGGACGCTTATGAGCAATGCCGAGTATAGCTCTATTATGTCTGGTCTGGGTCTCGAGCTGAATAGTCTCGGCGTCGACCTCGGTTCCAACGAGATGTTGACGACGCAGCTGTACTCGCTTCTTGACGGTCAGCCGCCACGGCCCGCAGTGCCCAACTTCCGCCTGCCAGAGTGCTACACGGTGTCCAATGTCGGCCCCATCGAAAGTAAAATTTCGACATTCAACGAGGAAACGCTCTTTTGGATCTTTTACTCGTGTCCGGGCGACATCAAGCAGCAAATGGCTGCTGCTGAGCTGTATGTAACCCCCCTTCCCCCTCCTGTCTTTATGATACATTGTCTTTTATCGTTTCATTTCTTTCTGACTAACCTTTCTTCAGGAACTCGAGAAACTGGCGGTGGCACAAGCGGCAGCAGTTGTGGTTGACAAAGGACGACAACTTCATGCCCCAAGTGATCAACTTTAGCCAGGAGCGTGGCATCTACATTGTCTGGGACGTTAGGTCCTGGCGCAAGGAACGCGTAAGTTCAAACTTGACTTGAGTTTCCCCCCCCTTTTTTGGTTTGTCCCAGTCTAACGTGTTTTTACTAGACGCCTCTTGAGATTACGCTTAACTATGCTGATCTGGAGAACCCCTTGAGCAATGGACTTGGTGTATGAGATGGGCCGGTGTTTTTTTCTTTTATTTCTTTGCCCCCATGAGCACAAGTACCATACTTTAGAGGGGGTTGATGCATGATCAAATATGGTTCAAAGTTGCATGTTCTTTTTTTCCTAAACACTGTTGTCTGTTTTTTTCTTACTTGCCTCACGTTTGCTATCAATTTTTTTTTTTTTTTTTGCCATAGGGTTGGGCCACAGGCTTCTTTTTTTTTTTCATAATAACTCGGTGGTTTTTGCAAAAGAATACTTTTTTTTGGATCGGGATATTTGATTTTCTGGCAACGTTTTGTTCTATCCTTTTTCTTTTTTTTTTTTTTGGTTAAACCCAGCTGGGAAAAATACGAATTTAGTGTGCTTGTAATCCAGGGAGACATGACTGCATACCTACCTACATGTGCGGATCGGAATGAACGTGGTGATTCTGTTGTGCCTGTCCACCTAGTACCTAAGTCTAGGTTCTCACTGGTGGAAGGTAGTGAGGCAGGAGGAAGTTGGTGATTGAAATCATGGATATCTACCTCTACCTAGGTTTTTTTTTTTTGTTCCATTAGGTATAGGTATATTTCTTTTTTTTTTTATATATGATATTTAGCTTATTTTATAATTCTTGTTATTTTCAAGACACAAAATGGAACAAAAAGAAGCAGACCTAGGTAGATAATATTTTTTTCTTAAAAAATATTTTCGAACCTAGGTAAATAGCTCGTGACATAGAAAAATGCCTAGGTTGACAAAATGCAAAACAAAAAATGACATCGACGAAAAAGAGAAGAGTTCAGCATCTCGGTCACAGATTGGTGAAAGGCTTAAAGATATACGGGTGGAAAAAAATGTAATGAAAAAGTCATCGTTGCATAAAAAGTGATGATAGTAAAAATCAAAACGTAAAAAAAAAAGACGAAACAAAAAAAAGAGACAATACTGACTACATATACGCATCACACCTTTGTCCCGTCTACCACTGCTAAACATGACGGCCGCTGCTTTTCGCTTTTGACTGCTTTTTCTAATGCCACGTTCCACCGCTGCCGCCGCCCATGAATCCTTCCTCGAGGGTGCGCTCCTCGAGATTCCGGATAAAATCGCGGTTGCCGCTGTTGCCACCAGCACCGTTGCCGCCATTGCCAGCGCCCGACCGCGAGCCGGCCATACCGCCAGCGCCAGCGCCGCTCTGCATGCCAGCCATACCACCCATACCGCTGCCGCCTGCACCACCCAAGCCGCCCATGCCGGACACACCCATGCCACTGGCGCCTGCACCGCCACTAGGGCCCATGTGTGTGGGCCGGTTACGGTGAGACGGGCGGGATCCGTCCATGCTCGCCATGCCGTCCGCAGGCGGAGGGTAGTAGGCCGGACTCGGCTGCAGACGGATCGGCTGCGTCGGGTCGAGGTGGCTAGCCACCCGCTGGATTGCCGGCGGGATACCGCTAAACTGCTGCTCCATGGTAGACGCGCGCTGCCGGCGGGCTGCCATGGGCGGTGGCGGCTGCTGCTGCTGCTGCTGCTGTTGCGGCTGGTAGGGATTCTGCTGCTGCGCCATGGACGAGTAGCCTCCCATCTGCTGCGGTGGCGCCTGCTGGTGATGCTGCTGCTGCTGCAGCTGCATCATACCCATAGTGCCGTACGGGTTGGCTGCTCCTGTACCATAAGATGGCGGTGGCTGCTGCTGCTGAGGTATTGTTGCCGCGCCCTGCTGGTTGCCAGCATACATGCTGGCCGTGTTGTAGAGGGGCAGGGTAGGCTGACCGTGCATGACAGTCTGCTGCTGCGACGCCTGCGACGCGTGCTGCTGCTGCTGCTGCTGGTACGACATGGCAGCCATGGCGTGAGCATTTTGCGCGGCAGAGTGTGCCTGCGCTTGGGCGGCCTGCGCTCTTTGGCGGCTGACAAGCTCTGCCTGCTGCTGTTGCTGGGTGCCTGGTGCCGGCGACCGGTTGAGGGAGCTAGACTTGAGGTTCATAGGCGGCACGAATGGGCCGGTGAACTTTTGCTGAGTGATAAAGGGGTGCATCTTGGCCTGCTGCGGCGACCATCTCTCGAGAGGGTTGATGTTGAGGAGACCCTGCACGAAGTCGATGAATGCGATGCGGTTGTTCATTTCTGCGTGGATGTGTTAGTATGTTTAATGTTTAATAATGCTGTTTTGGCTGGAATGTGCGCATCGACAAAACTTACCCCTATCGATCTCGCTCTGCTTCATGTTTTTCCGTGGCATGGGATAGGTCTTGATGATATCGGGGAGGGTGGTGGCTTGGAAGTAGCGCTTGCTAGGCTGTTCCTTCGTGCCGTGCTCGCGGGCATAGACCTCCATGGACTTGAGCTGGTAGGAACGCCGGCCAAACTCGTCTGTGCGGCGCTCAAAGAACTCGCCGGCCTGCTTGCCCATCTCGATCATCCAGTTGGGAGGGTTGTCGAGCATTTCAACAATCCGCATAACCTGGTTGTACTCGGAGGACCCGGGGAACAGCGGAAGGCCCAGGAACAGCTCGACAACGATACAGCCAAGCGACCACATGTCAATGGCGGAAGAGTAGGGGAGGCCCAGCAAGACCTCGGGGGAACGGTAGAAGCGCGACTGGATGTATGTGTAGACGGTCTGGCGCTCGTCACAGGCGGAGCCAAAGTCAATAATCTTGATGATGGGGCTCTCGAGGTTCTTGAGCAAAATGTTTTCGGGTTTGAGATCGCAGTGGATGAGGCGGGCCTTGTTGAGTAGGGCGAGACCGTTCAGTAGCTGCTGGGCGAAAACGCGGACGAGAGTCGTGCTTAGACCGCGGAACTGGTTCTGCTTGATGAGCTCGTAGAGGTTGACACTGAGCAGCTCAAAGACGAGGCACAAGTGCTGACGGTGAATAAACGTGTCTTTGAGTCGGAGAAGATGGTGGTCATCGTTCTTGTCGAGCTTGGTGTTGAGCTGCGCTGTTAGATATCTCATCTTGTTTCTTGTCAGGATTAAAAAGGGGCTCTCGCCAACTTACCAAGTCCAGAACCGACACTTCCATCATACTTTGGTTAAAGTAGGCAGTCTTGTTCTTGATGACCTTGACGGCGACGACCTCTTGCGTCTTTAGGTTCTGGCATTTGACAACCTGGCCGAACGTGCCCTGGCCGAGGACGTCGAGAATAAGATAGCGGTTCTTGTGACCAGCCTCCTCGGAACCGAGGATATCGTTGACGTAGAGGATGTAGTCGCTATCTTCATTGTCGAAACCATCATTCTTGACACCCTTGCTGGGCTTTGTAAGGACACGCCGGGGGTTGCGTGAGGACTCGTATTTGAAGTGGGGGTTGCAGATGCGGTATGTTGCCGGAAGCTGCACTGTGAGCGCTTGGAGGGGCTGCAATTTTTTGTTAGTTGAATGAAAGAGGAACCAAATGGTACAGACAAAGGGAGAGAGAGAGGGAGAGAGAAAGAGAAACATACGCTGATGAACCCGCCCTCGGGGTTGGCTCTCCGGAATGGCGGCTGCGCGTTGACCTTTGGGCGCAGGTCAGAAGGGCTGTTGAGCTTCTTAAACTCGGGAACAGGGCCAGGGCCGGCCTTGGGGGGGGACGGAGCCGATGGATTGGGGTTGTTGAGCATCATGCCTGGCAATTGGGGTCGCCTTTGCGTCTTGGGGTCGCCGTAAGGACCATCAATGGGCGAAAAGGCGCCACCCGCGGACGGCGGATAGCCATCGGAAGTCATGGGTGCGGGATTGCCGTCAGCGCCAGTGACACGAGTCGAGATTTGAGGCATAGGGGGCGTCTGCTGCTGCTGCTGCTGCTGAGACTGCGACGCAGGCGGCGGGCCTTGGGCTGGAGGACGAGCGCTGCTATAGTAAGAATTCTGAGGGTGGTAGGGGTTGTTGTGAGGCGAGTAATCGTTCTGCGATGGTCGGCCTGGCGACTGGCGCTGACTCTGCGACTGTGAGAGATGCGGTTGCTGATGGGGTTGCTCGTGCTGGTGCTGCTGCTGCTGGGCAGCGGGGGTGTACTGCGCGGCCGATGACGACGGCGGCGGGGGGCCCGTCTTGGCTCCATAGGCCGTGTACGGAGACGAAGGCGACAGGGCCTCCATGGGCGAATAGCGCTGGGCAGCCGTGGACGGCTCGTTGGGCGACTGCAGGCCGATGCCACGACCACCGGGCAGGGGGCCGCTGTTGGACAGGCTGTGATGGTGGTGGGGGCGGATGGGGTACTTCACCCCGGCATACGGGTCGTGATGGCCTGCAACGGCAGCGCCTCCCGAGACAGCAGCCGAGGCAGCAGCAGCGGCCGCAGCGGCAGCATCGTGCATGGGAATGTCGCCGTTTCCGTCGCGCATGCCGTGAGCAGACGACGGGCCGCTCGTCACCATGGGCGAACCAGACATGCCCGGCATGGACAGTCCAACACCGCCGCCGACATTGACACCACCTGATGGCGGGGGCCCTTGCTGGGCTGCGCCGTGGTAGTCCCTGCCAACGTGGCCACTGCCATTGTATCTCCGCGCACTGCTGCTGCCGCCACCGCCAGGCGAGTCAGCATATCCCCATTGATCCATGGTGGCCGAGATGTATCGAGACTGTAGAGAACGGGGAAAGGACGTCGAAGGATGTCGAAAGAATGCAGAGTTTCGCTTTGCGTCAAAGTGCGCGTCGCGGTCTTTCGGTCGAGATGGGCGGGGCTCTGATCGGCTTCTTCCAATCCTGTTTTCGGTGTTTCCGCCTCTTTCGACAATGTTTTCCGAATCTCTTTTTTGCGAGTGCGCGCTTCGAGCGTCTGTCGGTCCTGCAGTCCTTTGTGTTCTGCGTCTATTTTATTGCTGATCGGGAAATGTCGCGGCTCGACGGAGACTGGCAATTGGACAATGTGGACAATGCCAACAATGTCGGCTGCGCGCAGGCGCTTCGGTTGGGTCGACAGGTAAGGTCGATTGGTGTTTGATGGGCGCTCGAAAGACGAGACGTTGCAATCCTGCAATGCGTCGGTCAAGGTTAAAAAAGGTGAACACCCCCAGATGGTGTGCAAAGCCCGAAAAAAAGGTCGGTCGATGAAGGAGAGAAAGGGGAATGGAAAAAAAAGGGAAACCTGCACAAAAAAAAAAGTCCCAAGGACTTTCTCACAGCTGCTTCTGTGCGTGCGTGCGTGTGTGTTGTGGTTTTTTGTGGTCGCACAGCGGGGAGGCGACAATGTGAGGAACAGGGGGGAAAAGCAACAGGGAGGGGCTGGGCAATGCAGAAACAAAATAGAGATCAGATGTAGAATGACGGAGACGATGAAAAGGTGACGAAGACAAAACGCAGGAGAAAAAAGAAGTAGAGACACAATACAAGGATGTGATCGATAGGGAAAGGAAAGAAGAAGAAGAAAAAAAAACAGGGTATACTGCCGCAACAGGCAGAATGATAATAAGAGAGAGAGAGACGTCGGCGTGCGACGGTAGGGGGGGTGGTATGGGACCAGCCTGCTCCTACTCCGTAGACAGAGAGCGAGAAAGGCGGGTTGCTGGGATGGCCGGTGGAAGAAGGATCGGCTGGATGGAGATGCTTTCGCGGATAGAGGTTGCTCGCCAAAAGGCGCGAGAGAGATGGAGAAGGAGAGTTTGAGAGAAAGCGACAGCGACAGAGAGCAAAGAGAGAAACTCTTTTGTCCCAATCGAATGCCTCTCGCGGGGGGGAAAGGTCAGAACAGGAAGGCGTCAATGCCGCACGCTCGATTGCTCCTTCCTCCGTTCCTGCTGTCGAATCTTGTCGGGGTGGAAAGAGAGGAGCAATGGACTGGCTCGTACCTTCCGGCGCAGGTTTTCGGGCGAATCCTCTCTTTGTAATGCAATTTTCTTGGGCCTTTGGGGAGCGTTTAGTCGTTTAGTGCCCCATTGCTTTGCGTTTTAGGCGGAGCAGCTGGATCTGGATCGCTATCTGGGGGGCGTGAGGGAGAGAAGCTCCGGCTGTGCGTCAGAGAGAGACACACACGCCAAAGGGAGACGAGAGAGTGGGAAAAAATGGGAAAGAGAGATTGAGGGTAAAAAAGACAGAAAAAAAAACGATAATGGAAAGAGGAGAGGTTCAGGCGACACGGCAGCTACCTAGTTGCCGGTCACTCCTTCCTTTTTTTTTCCCTACAAAATTATTAGGAATGCCAGAATGATGCCAATTGTTGCATTGGGAAGTCACAGGTTTCGAGGAAAGAGGGGACGAGGGCCGCACATCGAAACGGGGCAGTACAAGTTACCTCAGCATCCGTAGCAAAAGGCGGGCGTGTGGAGAAGGCGCGAAACGAAAGAGGTGGTGGTGGGGGGGACGACCGCGGCCAACAAAGCTGCGTTTTTGCTGGGTACGACGACTAGTGGGCACTGGTAGCGGGCAGTACGGAGTAGCAAGGCACAGCAAATGGAGCCAGGTAGGGGCAGGAAGCTGTAGCACGCTGCAAAAAGGACACTAGCAAGGCACAAGCCCCATCGCTGCTGCATCGTTGTGAGCTGCCCGCGCGCAAGTAAATATAGCGTATTACTCGTAGAGCCAGCGGAGTACCTAGTGCTACCACGGAGCAGAGCTCCTCATATCTTTAGCTGACTAAGACTACGAAACAGTCTTTACAATGGATGGTTTCGGCAGCTTCTTTTTGTGTCTTTTCCATCTTTGGTAGGAATACGGCAAATCTGCAGTAGACTCTGAGACACGGTTGTGCGATTTGACAAGGAGCCAAAAAGAAAAGAAAATAGGGGAAAAAAGAACGGTTGGGTGCATAAAAAAAGTGCCCTATCCAGCATACGATATTCGTAGGCTGCCAATTGCGCAAATCCCGCTTTGATCGCCGCTCTTGGCGACAGTTTGATCTCAAAGCCTGCTTTTTTTTTCGGGGTGCGCTGTGCTGGCGTGGCCACCTAAAAAATGGCCTTTTGGTGCCCAGCTCGCTTTTTAACCGCCCACTGAACAAGCTGTGGCCAATCACAGGCCACTACTTTCTGTGACAAGCGACAAGCCAGACTCTTGATGCCCAAGATGCGAGCCAAAAAAAAAAAAAGAAAAAAAAAAAAGAAAAAAGCACTTGATAACACTCACATGGACCGCATATGGAAAGGCTGATACTGATTCCTGTTAGGTATGCCAGCATGGGCAATGTATGATGTCCCAGTGACATAACGGCATTCGTCAGAACATGCACTTTATTTGAGCTCCGCTGAAGAAAGAGACGGCTGCCAAAACACAAAACACAGCAGCAAGGCAAAACATTTTTAAAAACAAGCATTTTTGAAAGTCCTCAAGAGTGCTCAGCGCCCGCTTTTCATGACAACCTACGCCGGCAGCCATCGCCACACAAAGAGAAAATCTCGGAAACAAGCGAGACCGTGGAGATGAGTGAGACATGAAACATGCAATGGGTATGGGGGGTAGCATAAGAGCACGCGAAACAATGCACCCGAGCAAACAAAGGACGCTTAGAATGGACTCTAGTAAGAAGCACCCTCTTCCCCCGTTGAACTTTTTGAACGTGACGAAAGAGACATGGCAAAACGAAGGAAAAGTGTACTCCGTAAACCCAGTAAAGACACAGTCGTTTTCAAGCTGGCTGTCCCAAGAAAAGAAAAAAAAAAGTTGAAGAGCAAAGTAAGGTAGAAAAGTACGTAAGCAGGGATAAGACGGAAAAAAAGCCAAACAAAACGAGAGAGGGGAGGGGTGAAGCGGGATGTTCAAGAACCGAGTGAAGAGATATGAGTTCCAAGAGGTAAAAGGGCTGGGAAAGAGGCAACTTTGTGTTTAAAAACGTGACAAAAGGGAGTCCAATAAAAACCATCAACGGACCCTTAAAAAATCAAACAAAGCACAAAAAAATGAAACGAGGAAAAACTAGGAAAAGAAGAAAAAGAATAGAGAAGAAGCAGAGACCGAAAGCATGTAGACGCAAGGAAAGACACAAGATGCCGTCGTATTTTTGTTGTCCATACTCCCCAGCGTGCATAGAAGCACGCGACACAAACACAATAAGAAACACGGAAGGAAAAAAGGTCATCTCGCGTCATGTGAGTCCACAGGAGATGTGTGAGGACCAAGATAGCGAAGAAACACGACCAAGATGGAACAGTCCGCTGTCGCTACGTACCGCCACTCTCGGGGACCTGTGACTTATGAGGTCTATCATGAGGTCATAGAGTCGCCCGGAGACATGCGGCTGTCAGACACACAGGATCCATGCCCATCACTTGTTGGTCAGAGGTACATCGTAAAGGGTAAGCCAGTCGCTCACGCTCTGCTTCATCACAACTTTCATCTATTGCATGCCGCCGTGTTGTCTCATGCCGCCGTTGCCAGCGTTCGGGCCATTGCCGCCGTTATTTCCGTACTGGGGAAAGTAGCCGGCGGGCGAGCCAGAGAACTGGTTCATGCTCTGGGCGTTCATCGGGCTGAAGCCCTGCTGAGAGGGGTCGAAGCCCGGGGAAGCGGGCGTCTTGTCCTTGCCCCACTGGTAGCCATCACACCGTTAGCAAACACACTCCGCTTGGTGTGCACTGGCATTTTTCATTGCCAGTATTTTTTTTTTTTGCCTTTGAAAACTTACGCTGCACTTGAGCGGGCGACCGTTGACGGTGTAGCCGTTCAGCTGGCAGATGGCCATGGCCGCATTCTCGTGCTTGTCCATCTTGATGAAGGCGAAGCCGCGATCCGACTGGAAACGGGACTCAACGACGTAGCCAAAGTTCTGGAACAGCGGCACCAGGTCGTTCTGCGTCGTGTAGGGGGTCAGGTTGCCGACATAGCACGTCGTCTGCCAAGCCGGAGTCTGGTTAACGACCATATCGTAGCTGTGGACGCCGTTGGTAGGGAAGTGGTGGTGGCCGAAAGCAGTCGTAGGCGTCATGCCCATCTGCTGCATAGCCTGCTGCTGGGCCATTGAAGGCTGACCCTTCTGGTTAGCCCAGTTGCAGCGGATGGCACGCGAGCCAAGCCACTCGCCGTCCATGGAGCTCAGGGCCTTCTCGGCATCAGCACGCTCGCGGAAAGCCACGAAACCGTAGCCGCGGGACCGACCCGTCTTCATGTCCCACATGACACGTGCCTCGGACACGGAGCCAAACTGGGAGAAGGCCTGCATGAGAATCTCATCGTTGACCTCGTTGGAAAGGTCGCCGACGAAAATGTGGAAGTGGCTAGAGGTGTCCTCCTTGCCGGTCGTGTTGGCCTGGTAGGCCCAGTTGACGCGAATCTCCTATACAAAAGAAGTAATAGGATGTTAGTATGCCAAACTTTGTTTTGGGACTTGAGCAACTAGTACAGGGCGAAGAAAGCTAGGGAAAGTACGTACCGACTGGTGCACTCGGCGACCGTTCAGAGTCTGCATAGCGCGGTCCGCTGCGCCAGGGTCGTCGTACTCGACGAAGCCGTAGTTGAAGCCCTTGGCCTGCAAAAGAAGTTGTTAGCCCAACCATCCCTTACGTATCTGCATGCTGGCACGCGAGCCTGTGCAGCTCCACGTGCATGAAGAATGTGCTGGATAAAGGGGAGGAGGGGGGGCGTCAGGCGTGCCCCCCCCTCCCGAGCTTGTGCTGGAATGCGGCAATGTGACACCACCTTCCTTGGATCGATTTTAACTGTAAGGGCTAACTCACATTCTTGTCAGGGATGATCTTCACGTTCTGAACATGGCCAGTGGTCTCGAAGATCTGGCGAAGGACATCCTCAGTAACCCGCTGGTCGAGGCCACCAACATAGAGGGCCCGCTTGTTGGGTTCTGGTGCCGCACGTCTGCCAAAGCCACCGGAGGTGGGCGACATGAGACCGCCCTTGTCGCCGCCAATGGGTGAGGTGATCGCCGTCGGGATGGGGTTGTTGTTCTGCGGGATGTGCAGAGGCGGAGGCATGTTCGTCTGGCCATTGCCATCGAAGCCAGCGGCGCCGTTGCTGGGCTGGGGTTGAACGGTGTCGGCCATGTTGTCGGAGAGTAGGTAGTCGACGAAACAGGTGTGAATCTTTGGGCGGAAAAAAAGTGCGCACACGAGCAAGGACGATCGCTAGAACGCACGGGGACCGTTCGGGCAGTCGAAGACGTCAAACGCTCGGGAAGAAAGGCGAACAAGGCTGAGGCTTAAAGCAAGGGATATGGCAGAAGCAAGCGCTCGAATTTCCTGGCAGCCGCAGATGAAAAGGTCTGGGGTGGAGTTAGTTCGAGTCCGAGTTGACGAGAGGAGCGGCGCAAAAAAAGGAGGCAGAAGCGGCGGCAGGGGAATACGGGAGTATGGAGAGGGGAATGCAGGTAAATTCTGGGAACGACAAGTCGAAAAATGGCATCCTACGTGAGATGGGATACACAAGTTGTAGTACGCCGTAGAAAAGGGGTTCAGAGGACGAAGAGTGCCCTGTAATTTGTGGGTCGAAGAAAAAAAAGAGGGCGGCGAAAAAAAAAAAAAAAAGAATCAGGCAGTTGAAAAAAAAGTGAAGGTAAAAAAAATTAAGCGAGGAAAAATATCTTCGTGGACATTGATGACTGACCGAAAGCTTTAACTTTTCTTCCGTACAACAAAAGAGATGTCCGGATACAAACAACGACAATGTGAGTCGCGACGACAAGAGTGGCGGCGAGAGAGCTGTGTGGCGAGCTCTGGTGGAGCAAACTGGGGCAACTTGAAGCTGCTTTTTTTCAACAAAATAGTGTCGAGATGTCCACTGACAGAACGGTTGACAGCGTTACCACGGGCACTAGTAACTTTAGTGCCAGGAGAAGTCAAGCCGACGCCAACCAGGGCGGAAAAAGGTACAAGCGGTCAGAGAGAAGAATGGTGGAGCTGTAGGATATGTCGCAGGCGACAGAAATGGACAGCTGCGTGTACGAAGTAGTTAGCAGCCGATGGCTCGTGGCTTTCGAGAGAGGAGGGGGGAAGCTGACGAGGCGGGGGAGGCCTTGGAAGGCAGAACGTAATACCACCAATTGAAGACACAACGACCGAGTATGCCCTGCTGCACGTCAACGCGAAAGTGACTGCAGAACCAAAGTGACAAAAAGTTGGACAGAGGAAACAGAAGCAGGCGGCGGGAAGGGGAAAAGAGAAATGAGGGCGAATGAGAGAGATGTGGAGGAGACGCAATGTGGCGGCGAGTGGGTGGGGAGAAGAAACGACAAAGGGGAAAAAGGGAGAAGAAGGGGAAAAGAGCGAAAAGAGGGAAAAGGAAAAGAGGAAAAGAGGAAAAGAGACGCGGAAGGAGGACGGCCGAGGAAAATTCTTATGGGGAAGGAGGTCATACAGAAAGAAGGCAGGCGCGACCAACGTGCAGGTGAAGAAAGCGGCACAAGGAGCACCCAGAAGGAAGGTGCGAGCGGAGCCCGCCAGTCAGGGCCGCTCGGCTGCCCTGAGAGAGGCCAAAAAGTTACGATGGCGGGCGGGACAGTTGGGGGAGCTGCCATGGCGGCCGTTGCTAGCGCGCGCCCCAGAGCCAGAGTTGGCGTTCTTCTGGGTAAGGCAGTTACGCAGTACTTTGCCAGCACCTGTCTCATACGGATATGTTGGCTAAAAGTACAAAGCCTCCAATATCTTGTTGTTTGGTTGAGCGCCCTGAGGCAGGCCAACCTGAGCTCACGCTGGTTTGTCCTCGGGTGTCTGGGTGGCAGCTTCCTGCTGCAGAGACGTTCGTCGAGGCCGGGAAGGTGCGATGGAACAACGGAGTACGAATTAGCTCAGGCCACAAGTTGCCAAGAAAGGAAATGGGAAAGCGCTGTCGATCGCTACAATGCAGCCGTACCTGCCTACTCTTTTCTCGGCGGTTAGAAAGGTACTTTTGCTTTTCAAGATGCACAGCTCTACAGCACCCCTGGATGGATTGAACACCTGAGTGATTTAAGCACGCACGGCCAGTGTCGTGCCATACTGTCTGTTGCACAGGCTCTGCTCCTTACCTGGCCTGCCGAGGAGGGGTTTCCTCCCACCGTACGGAGTATTTGGAGCAGCCGCATGAGAGATTGTGTGCGCACAAGAGAAGAGGGTATGGACCCACTTTCGAGCGGACAGAGCACTGTGATTGGTGGTAACCAATGTAAGATCATGGGCCCTTCAACAACAAAGCCTCTCAAGGACCCTGGAGTAGGGCGAAGACATATCTGACCGCTATTCCTGGCATATGGAAACACTTCCAGTGGAAGGCTTCACTCCGCTCACTTGGGAGGGAGTATCGGAGAGCAAATGCGTATGTTGGGAGGTACAGTCACGTGCAGCGCATGAATCCCAGCCTGGCGTCCGTGCCCACTGTTATGGGCACCTGGACCAATCGGCTTACTGTAATCTGCCGCTAGCCTGCGTTAGCGCAAAAAGCTCATGGGAGAAGACGCAAAAAACCCCACATTGCACCGCGAATCCCATAAAGCACTCCAGCGTAACCTCGTCGCATTCTCTACGAAGTACGGCTACAAGCCTCGTCACCAGCCATCACCGCCATCGTTCGCAACACGACAAAGGCCATCAACGACAAACGCCGGCATCCGATTTTTGTCGCCTCGGAAGTTATAATAACATTTCGACTATAATATTGAAACCGATCCATCTCTTACAGCCCACATCTATCTTATTTGCCGGCCATGGCGGGCCCAATGCAGCGCAGCATCGATGTGCTGGACGCGACCATCAACGAAGTCGTGAGTGTACCGCGAGCGCGACGAAATATTATGTCAGAGTCTCATTTCTAACAATGCGTTATGTAGCTCGTGCATGTAGGCAAGGCTGTGCGTGCACAGGGAAGGAATGGAAACCAAGTAGCGGTGGCCACCAGCGCGACGAAGATCAAAGAGGCCAGCAACACCTTCAACACGACTCTCGACAACATTGAGCCCGAGATTGTGAGTCGCGTACACGTGAATCTGATACAGTGAGGGAAATCATTCTGACGGTCGATGTACAGCTTCGCGCAAAAGCTACACTTCTCAGAGAACTCGAGATACTGCGGGCCAAAAAGAGGCAGGCCGCCGCCTCCGGATCGACGACAGTAGCCAACAGCAACGATGCCAACAATGACGCGATAGGCTCTGGGAGCACTGCGGCGACTCAGCAGGCACCACAACAAGCACCGCCGGCAGCTATGGACATTGACACCGACGATGTGGCCGACGTCAAGGTCAAGGCGGAGCCAGCGAGCGACACTGGCAGTTCGGCACCAGTTCCCAACATGGATGTCGATGTGCCACCTACTGCTCCTGCACCAGCCACAGCACAAGCACCTGCCAAGAAGGAGCCACTCACGCGCTCTCCGCAAAAATCGGTCAAGCCAATACCCGGCGCGGGCGGCGCTCCCATCAGCACTACACCGGTCCCCATACCGAACGTGGGTGCCAAGATGTCGGCAGGAAGCAAGTCGGCTTCTCCTGCAGGCTCTCGGGCTACGGCGTCGCCCGTCCTTGTCAAGACGGCCACGACGGGATCACCCATGCTGCCGCCGGGGACCATCAACAAGGCCATATCGCTACCTCCGGCATCGGCTTCGCCATCGCCATCCATTCCATCCACGTCGCCCGTTGTGACCAAGAAGGCCAAGCCAACACCAAAGTCAACGACACCGGTACCTGTGCCGCACATCCCACCACAAGCATCTGCGACTTCGTCAACCAACCGCTCACCGCAACAACGAGTCGCTACGACGGCAGCTTCAGCTCCCTCGGTGCCGCCGACAGTCACGCCTATTGCGCCACCGCAACTGCCACCAGCCGCTGCTCCGCCAGCGGCACAGCCGGCTGCTCCTATGCCCGAGTTCTATGACCTGACGGGCGGATCGTCAGGAACTGGTGGTGCCAGCACCGAAGCAGACACGGCGGATATGGGCTTTACAAACATGCAGTTCTCTCTGGTACCGATGGGGACGGAAGCCGACAAGACTGCTGCTCAGAAGCAGGCGCCTGCGCCTGCGCCTGCGCCTGCGCCTGCGCCTGCGCCTGCACCTGCGCCTGCACCAGTACCCGCACCGCAGCAGCCGTCGCAGTCGCAACAGCAGCAGCCAGCGCCCACTGTGCACAACATTGACGACTCGGACTTTGATGTGGAAAAGTTTGCTGCCGACGCTGCCCAGAATATCATGATGGACACCTCGTTTGCACTCGCTCCCGCTGCCGGCATGGAAGGAGGACAACAGAACCCACTGCAGCAGCAGCAGAATGCGCAACAACAACAGCAGCAGAATACACAGCCAACAGACGACCTGATCATTACTGGTGTCAGCTCTGCACCTGGAGCCGGCGGTGCTACGAACGCTGCGGACGGTGCCGACGATCTGTTCAAATTCATTGACGATGCGAATATGGATCTTGGCGACGGCCCTCCGACAAACTTTGATGAGCTGTACATGGACAACACGGCGGACTCGGTGGATATTGATACCTTTTTTGATACATAAGAGGGAGGTTGGGGAGCACACGGTGTTGGCGTTATTAAATAGATGAGACAATATAAAATACACAAAGTAAAGATACAAAGACACAATGCAAGTTTCACGCACCTTCACATATAACTTCTCGTCATGAGCAAAACACACACTGTGATAAAACAAGGCCTATCTCTTTTGACCGTGAGAAAAGCAGACGACATGTGTAGCGTCTACTCATGTGAACTTTTAAAACAAATAAAACATCGAAGCTCGCATATTCATGAAGAAAAAAAAAGTCGTCCAATATCATTTGGTTTTGCATTGCTTTTTGTTCGTACATTGGAGACACACAAAAGTTGAAACGCCCTTTTTCTTTCCTCCCGTTGACTAAGAAAAAAAATTTCCCATTTTTGTAATTTTTTGAATTTTCCTCCCAGTTTATGCTTTCCCAACGAGTAGCAGTTTACCGGTGGAGCTTGCGCTGGTAGAAAGCGAGCTCCTCACCCTCGAGGATGTAACCGTCGCAGCGGCCAGACTGGCCGGGACGGCTGGAGACGACGGCGTACAGACGACCGGCCTCGAACTGGCGCTCGAGGGCACCGTCGACCTTGCCGGCAGCGGCGAAGCGAGCAGCCTGCTTCTTCTGGACGGCGTTGCTCTTCTTGGCGGGCTCCTCAACGTTGCCCTGCTTCTGCTGCCGCCGGCGGCCGAGGGGCTGGCCGTAGTGGGCCTCGTACCACTGACGGAAGGGAGCGGCATCGATCTGGACGACGGCCGACTTGGTCAGGGTGTTGGTGCGGACCAGCTCGTTGTTCGAGGGGTGGTAGACGACAACGATGACACGGGTCTTGCGGGTGCAGCCCTCAGAGCCCCAGGCGAAGTTGCCCGAGTCGAGACGCAGGGCACGGTACTTGTGGTTGCCACCGCGAGTGCGGACGGTGTGGATGCGCTTAGCACCGATACGGGTGTTGGCGGCCTGGCGACCGGCCTCGAAAGCGCGCTTCTTCCCTATACAGAAATAAGTCAGAACGTATGTCCATGGTAAGAATTTCTTCTTCCAGTCCGATACGGGCTTTCGATAATAGAAAGGTATCCCATGTCGTCCCCCTCTTTCAGAACATCCCGCTGTCGGTGGTGTATGTATGTATGTGAAATGTTGGGTTGTCGGTTGTTCTTTCTGGAAATCCCATCCGTCTCTCTTCTTCTTATCTGCATCGGTAGAACGCACGGTAGTAAGCGCGCTTGGCGCCGGAGGCGGAGCGCTTGTGGCGAGAGTCTCTGGAGATACCCATTGTGATGTCTGTGACAAGAGAAAAGAAAGAAAATGTCAGCGCAATGCTCCGTGGTTGCCGATGCGGCTGTTGGGGATGCTCCTTTTTTGAAGAGCAAAACCTGGTCGAGAGTCGAAGATTTTTTTTTTTGCAAGCGGTCAGAAAGCAAAAGCCGTTCGTTTCGACAAAATGTGATTCGAGGCTGCTCAATTCCGATGCTGTTCGTTCTCTCGATCGCAGGATGCAACGCACCTTACGCCGGTTGTCGATGGGCGGTGTTGTCGTGATGGTTGGGATGGAGGAGAAGGTGAAAAAACTCGGGGCTGCAATTGCGGGATAGACTTTTCTTGGACTGGATCCGCAAAAATTGCTGGCTGACGGGCTGGAAAATTAGGGCGCACAAAAATCCGACTAGAATTTTGGCAAAGGTGGGGCGCAAAAAATTCAGGTACGAGTCATGTGATGTGGTTTGAGCTAATACACGTGATAAAATTGTACAGTGCCAAGTTACAGTGGTAATAATAATGTTGATTTTCTGCACTGTATTATGTTTTCCTGCACTGCCCGTGTTGTTTCTCCGTACCTACTAGCAATACTTTTTCCCTTCTGACATCATCACCCTTTCGACGACTCGCACACTCATTCAATAACAGTATCTGCCAATGCCGAGTTGATATGATCCAGGAGGTCCTGCATCGACCCACTCGTCTCCTCTATATCAATCTCGACAGTCGTGCCCGTGGAAAGAAGCGCCTCTTGCTCCGGCGACAGCCACGACCAGTCGGGCGGCCCGTGGTCAGTGAACTGGTGCTCGGGTTCCATTTGAAGAGACGGACTGTCTCGTCGCAGGAGACTGGGATACGTGTACTGTGTCGGAGGTAGGCGGATGGGGCTGCTTCGGCTTGCGCCCCAAAGCTCGAGTGTGCTCGGCCAGCAGACTTCGGCGCGGCCTCTGGGAGGCACAGGCGATCCCCACGGATAGGGTGCTGAGGCCCCCGGATCGGGAGTTGCAGTGCTCAGTGCTGTGGGTTCGATCTCCATTGACTCCGTGAGACGTTGCGCAATGCTGCTGTCCAGCTGCTCCGAGTCTGCGCTGGCTTCAGAGTTGGGCACCGATATGGGCTGGGCAGATCCAGACAGCATCGCGTATTCAGCAAGTGCCGTCTTGCGCTGCGCATCACCCAATGTTGCTTGTTCGATCCGATCACTGCTTGGCAGCTCCAGCTGGTCATGCTTTTCATGCGGCAACGATGGGAGCTTTCGGAGCGGTAGAGGGAGAAGCAGCGGTACAGCAGCTTTGAAATTCAAACCACTTTGGCTTGATGGCGCAGGGATCCCCAACATTGTGGCAGAACCTTTGCATGGGGTTGCTTCTCGTCCGACCACAGTCGGGTTCATCGCACCGGATTGAGGCCGCGCTGCAGAACCAGGCCGTTCCGACGACATGGCAGGTGCTGGCTGTTTGGGCGGTGTCTTTGTAAACTTGGGAAAGGGCGGCGGCGGACGGCCATCCCTAATCCTGGCCACGTCCGCATAGCTGAGCATCGGCATGCGCGACGACATTGGCGTCTTTTTGGCCGACACCCAGTCGCCCGCTGTGGGAGACGGTCGCTGTTGCTGCTTCTTGGGCGTCGCGCATTTAACAGAGGCACCTGATTTTCCAGGATCCGACCGGAGACGACGCGATGCGACCGTCGATACCTTCCCGAGAGCGGCAGCTGTTCCCCCATTGCGCGTATTGGCCTCCGTGTGGCGGCCACGGCCACCACGTCGCCGCGCAGCCCCTGGTACCTTGGGCTTCTCAATGCCTGCAGCCTTGCCTCCTCCCTTGTTGGAGTTTGTGCTCGTGTTTGTGCTTGCAGTCGTGCTGTCGACGGCTGCGCTGAACGAAGTCCAGATTTCTCCCGGACAGAATGATGCAGCAGACGCAGATGCAGCCGTCAGTGACCGTCCCGGCCGCGGAGGCGTTTTGGCCGCGCGAACAGTTGCGTAGCGGCGTGGACTGGCATCGCTACTGCTTGTGCCTGAGCCAGACGTGCGCTGCCCACGGACGGAGAGGAAGCGGCTGGGCGTGAGATTGCCCGCGCGTTGCATTGTGGCGAGAGAGGGAGGGCCTGCGAGTGCGTGCACCCTTGCTCTCTTCTGCTCTCTTGTAGCGTCAACAAGGTTAGAGTCTGAGCTCTTGGTCAAACATGTGACGATGTATCATGGCGATACGCTGATCGGGATTCGGTGAGATGAATTGGCCTATTGGCTTGTATTGGCTCCGAGGAGGGTGGTCAGGGTGAGATGTAATGCGCGCCATTGTGACGGTCGTCATGGCGGGCACGGGGCGGCTTTGCTGTAAGCGGGCTGTTGACGGCGGTTGTCTGGTTGGTGATGATCTCCTGGCTGGGCAACAATGTGAGGCCAAGGTGAGATGTACGAAGTTGGCTTTTCAAAACGGAAAGAACGGTGGCCTCGAGGGCGCCTTCCCATTGAGACAGCCTCGTGCTGGTTGGGACTTTCCTAATCGGGAACTATGCTGATATCGTTGCCACACCCCTTGGGCTGCACAAACACATGCGGGGCCCACTTGAAAAAGCCAAGGTACCGAGGTGACATTGGCGTCGTTTTTAGGGGTGTTTTTGCTGGGTGAGAACTTAATGGGGATGAAATAGCACCGAACGGCCAATCAGGTACCCGCAAGGCGTTGGGAAGGGGCGACCCGTGCACCACACAGAATGGCCAATTCTTTTTGCCCCCCCTGTTTCCTAATCCTTATGAAGCTATTTACTCTCCCCCTCTTCCTCCTTCGTGTCAACACCTCTCCCAGTCCGCGACAAACGCCATTAACACGGAAGCCACTGGATTGATTCCCACCTAATCCGTCCTCACATTTCGACTGTTCCCGCCGGCCACACAATCCAAACACAACAGCCCATCATGGCGGACACGCTGCATCTCGAGGTCGTCTCGCGCGACAAGTCGGGCGTGATCAAGAACCTCCCGGCGTCGATTGACATCCCGGCAACGGCGGACATGGAAACCGTACAGCAGCTGCTGTCGAAGCTGACGGGCGTCAAGGACTACAACCGCATTGGCATCTTTGACCCTGTGACGCGCCTGGCTATCCGCGACCGTCGCCAGACTATGAGTGCTCAGGAGAACGTCGCCAAGGAGAAGAAGATTTTGATCAAGGACTTTGGTACGTCATTGGCCACTGAGCGAGCTGTGCATTGGCTTGTGACTTCTTGTTTTACTTTGCTGTGGCCTTGATGCTAACATCTCGCAGGCCCGCAGATTGACTGGCGCACCGTCTACATCATCGAGTACATGGGCCCCTTCATTTTCCACACTCTCTTCTACTACCTCCTGCGTCCCTACATCCCGATGCCGAGCTTCATGGTTGGCGGCAAGGTTGCGTCGCGCAGCGACCCGACGACCGATGTGCAGGGCGTGCTTTTCGTCCTGTACATGCTGCACTTCACCAAGCGCGAGCTCGAGACCATTTTTGTGCACCGCTTCTCGTACAACACGATGCCGCTCAAGAACATCTTCCTCAACTCGTTCTTCTACTGGGTGGTGGCTGGTCTCATCAACGGCTACTCGATCTACGCGCCCATGTCGCCCTTCCGCATCACGTCCGAGTTCCCCAAGGCTACCGCGCCGCGCTCTGGCTTTGGCGAGTCGCCGCTCGACTACATTGGCCTGGCCCTCTTTGCAGTGGGCGAGGTTCTCTGCTTCCACATCCACATGCACCTGGCCAGCCTGCGCAAACCCGGCAGCACCGAGCGCGGCATCCCCAACTGCATTGGCAGCAACCTCGTGACGTCGCCCAACTACTTTTTCGAGGTTATGGCGTGGGTCGGCGTGATTCTGATTTCGCGTGACATCACCGTCATTGCTTTCATCATTGCCGGCATCCGCTACATGCGTTCTTGGTCGCGCGGCAAGGAGCGTGTCCTGCGCCGCACGTTCCCTGACCGTTACAAGCCCAAGAAGTACACCATGATCCCCTTCCTTATCTGAGGGAAAAACATGGCTTGAAATTAAGGTGGTCTTTACGAGGCTGCCGATCTTGGGGAGGTCGAAACGGGCTTCTTCTTATTTCCTTGAAGTGGTGATAAAGTCTAGATGGAACTTGGTGTTGGGGTTCATGTTTTTTTTGCGCTGGGGGACACGGCATTTGACTCATTCAGCGGGCAAAATCAAACAAAAAGGACGAGCGTTTTTTACGAGCATGGTGGTATCCTTTTTTTATTCTCTTTTCCTTTCAAAAAACATTGGTTTCTTTAGAATTATACATTATGACTACCTAATATCAATTAAGAAAAGTTACTTTTTTTTGGTTTAACAAAGACCACAGACTTATCATAAATCGTTAAATCGTTAACAAGAGGTGGAAGAGGAACCGTCAAAGCTGTGTCGCTGGCGACTTGGGCTGGCACGTCTGTGTCTGCCACTTTCAGTTCTTGTGGTTTTGAAGACGATAGGTCAGGCTGAGTGGCATCTTTGATCTTCTCTTCGACGGCCGCTTCGACTGCTGCCCGTAGAGCTCCTCGAATCACTGCCCGAGTAGCTGCCCGAGTAACTCGCCGTATCGCTTCCACTCCCACTTCCACTTCTGCTTGCACCATCACTGTCGCTGCCACTGTCACTGTTTCTACCATCTTGCTCGCTGGCCCGTCTCCTTCTCTCTCGTCGGTCAGCTCGCCGCGCCGCGCGCGCACGCGCCAGACGCAGCGTCTCCTGCACGACCGAGAGCCCGTGATACTGCATCTCCGCCCAGTTTTGCATGTTGCCCATCTCCTTGAGGGGACCCGACATCTCGTGCACCAGTCCCGCGAGCCCATCATTGGCCCGGCGCAGACCAGCCACGGCTTTACCGAGCTCGCGCTGCTGCGTGTCGATGGCGCGCATATTCTGGTGCATGACCACGGCGCGACTCTGCAGCTGCGTATCGAGCAGATTGGCAATGCTGGCATCGAGCGCCGCGCGGGCTTCGATGATGTCTTGCTGGGCGCGAGCCGATGGGAGGTGCGGCAGGAGGTCGCGTGTGGGTGCCTGCGGCCGTGACGGTGGGCGAGACCGCTGAGATGACTGAGACGCTTGTGATGCATGAGACGACTGGGTGAGGGCTGTCACTCCGGGTCGAGGAGCAGCCGGAGGAAGAGATGGAGGAGGTGCTGCTATGGAAGGTGAGGTAGCTGCTGCCGAGGAAGCACCCGACACGGGCGAGACAACCTCTGTCGGAGGAGGAGGCGGCGGAAAGGCCGGAAGATGTGGAAGAGGTGCATGGTGGCCAATGATGGGCAGCGAGACGGACGATGCAGACGACGACAGAGGCGGACGAGGCGATGCCAGTGACACGGAAGCCGACACTGATGCTGACACTGATGCGGAGGCTGATGCTGACGGTGTGGTGGCTCTTGTCGTTGATGCCGTCGTTGCTGCTGGTGCCGCAGCAGCACTTTCTGGCCGTGCAGACTCGTTCGCATGCTCAGATAATGCTGTGGACGACGGTCGCTCTGCACGGGTGGCAGATGTTGGTGGACGGCTGGTCGTAGCAGTGACAGCATTAACGTTGCTTACGAGCGCCGGCGCAGCGCGCGGCGACGAAAGCAGCGATAGGATGCGCGGCGCTCCCGATGTTGGTGGGAGAGGCGCAGATGACGTAGCCATAGGGGAGACGAAGAGAAAGCAACAATCAAAATGTAAACAGCGACGAGATACGGGATGACAAGGTGATGCTTTGTGTTCATCCAAAGAGTTGCTCGAGTGTGAGATAAATGGACAAGCCCCTCCCTCTCCTTCTCGCGCAACCCCATTTGCATGCGACCATGCGGCCTGCAGGACAAGAGAGCTGTAACCTGCATGTGGTGGTTGATTGGCCACGCCACCGCTCGTTTTTTTTTTTTTTTTTTTTTTTTTGATTATGTATAAGCACCTTCTAGGTATCTTTTCGTTGCTAGGGCTAGCACTCCATTCCTTTTTTTTTCAGCTGCCATCTGCTCTAAATTGTTTGTTTGATTAATTGTTTGAATTTTGATTTCATATTTCGTACGAGATTTATTTTAGTCCCCGCCATCCTCCATGTCTTCCTTTTCGCTTTTTATACACAAGAAATATACACAATGCAGAGACAATACAGGATTGGTAGGGAACCAACGGCACAGCAGTGTCACACAAATAGTGACAGAGAGACGGGGCCGGAAGAGAAGCAGAAGCGGATCGGAGCGGAGAGAAGACGAAGGGTAGACGCAGGCATACATGTTTTTTGTGAATTTATGTGTCTTTCAACATCCTCACACAGTATGCCCATGCATCCTTCCCATTCTGTCTCTCACTCGCTCATCACTCACTCACTCACTCTCTTTCTCCCCAGCTCTCCTCATTCACTGGCCCAAGGGTCCTTTCCCGGGGAAGGGGTGGGACAAGCTTAGTTGCCAAGCTTGCTGAGGATGCCGCTGCCGGAGGCGCTGGCCTTGCTGGCATCGCCGTCAAAAATTTGCAGCAGGGCGCCCCAGACCTGGCCGGGCTTCTGCGAGGCATCGATAGCCTTCCAGATACCCGTCTTGCGGTAGTAGTCGACGACCGGGGTGGTCTGGGCGTGGTAGGTGGCGAGGCGCTTCTTGAGGGCCTCGGCGTTGTCGTCGGAGCGCTGGACGAGGGGCTCGCCAGTGACGTCGTCAGTCATCTCCTTCTTGGGAGGGTTGAAGATCTTGTGGTACGAGCGGCCCGACGCAGGGTGGACGAGACGGCCAGTGATACGGGCAACGAGCAGGGCGTCGTCAATCTGCAGCTCAACGGCGTGCTGCAGGGTCTGGTTGCGCTCCTTGAGCATGGCGTCGAGGCCCTCGGCCTGGGGGACGGTGCGCGGGAAGCCGTCGAGGATGAATCCGCCCTTGCACTCGGGGTTGTTGTTGAGCTCCTCCTTGATCATGCCAATGACAATGTCGTCGCTGACAAGGCCGCCCTGGTCCATGATCTTCTTGGCTTCCCGGCCAAGGGGCGTCTTCTTTGCAACCTGCGAGCGGAGCATGTCACCAGTGGCCTAGCGAGTGTGTTAGAGAGCAGCAGAGGAGAAGAGCAGAGGAGTAGAAGAGATTGGGCAAGTCACACGTACCAGATGGCAGCAGCTGAACTTCTCCTTGATCTTGGGTGCTTGTGTGCCCTTGCCTATCATCATCCACGGTTAGCAATGGTGACTCCCACAGAACGCGACAGCCAAGCGGACCTCTGCGCCGGGACCTCTGCCAACACCCATCACCGACTCTTTTCCGGCCGTTCCCT
>JAGKRZ010000205.1:0-41773 GCA_020002355.1 Intubia oerlemansii | reverse complement strand
TAAATTCTCATCCTTCTCTTACACGCCCTACACCTACACACATTACCGATCCCTATTGGCAACTTTGAGCCTACTCAAGACGACAGCAACCCCGCCATAAAAAAAAGAAGACGAAAAAAAAAAAAAAAAAAATAGAGGTACGTCTACGAGTACTCTGTGCGAAGCAGTAACCCAAAATTCTATACTCGTAGACTTTTGGGCCAAGAAATCAAGAGCCCCCGGTTCCACGACTAGGTAGTTTGGTTGCATTTTTATTCCATTTTTATGCCCCTCTCTTGACAAGTATACAAAGTACCTTTCCCATGTCATTCTTGGCGCATTTTCCAGCGACCCTCTGACCAAGCACCAAAGCTGACCATGGGAACTGTGAGCTCTTTTTAGGGGCACTGTTGTATGAATCTCTTATTTTCTTTCTGCATTTCAGAAGAGAATCATCTTGGACGCCCAGAGCCTCGGAGATGAACCAGAAAAGGTTGACGCCAGGCTTGGCGCGGGCTCGTCTCGTCTCTCGTCTCGCACTCTCGTTTCCTGTCTATTGGATTTGGGGAGGCATCTGACAGCCTGACGGCCTGACAGCTTGGTATTCTGACATCCTGATAGCACAACCAAACTTTGGGGTTTTGGCGCTACGGAGTATCGCGTACACCGTTCTTTTTTAGCACGACGTGCGGTGAGCGACTTACTCGTATCCTCCCGTACGTACCGACTGGTCGGTAAGAGGGAGGGTAGACGATGAGATAAGACAAAGGGGGAACCAAATAAAAAAAGGCTCGGAGAAGGTAAAATTCTAAAGAAAAGAAAAATCCAAGAAAACTGCCACATGCCAAATGCAATGACAAACGCACAATGTACGGAGTAAGATGCAAAAGAAATGTCCAAACAAGAGGTGAACGGAATATGCCGTCCAAGCGACCAAATTTGGCATGGATAACTTTACTCGTACGGAGTATGCGAGTGACAGGGAAAAAGCAAAAAAGGGAAAACAGGGGGGGAAAGGGGCAGCGCCCTACGAGGACCTATGGAGTAGAACACCAGCTCACCAGCTCGCCTGCACCTCTCTCCAACGCGCTAATTTTACTGGGGAAAGTCGCTTGGGGGGGAAAGCATACGCAGCATACGCAGCATACTCGTACGCACTCCGTATTCGGACAAGGACGAAGGGTATTGTATTGGCAGCTACATGTATTTCCCTTGTCGGATTGGCTTCATCTTGTCTTGGACGATCTCTGGCATATTATTCGTTCCCCTTTTTTTTTCTCCTGTGTGATTTCGAGACTGTTGGGGGGAAATGCTCGCGGTCCCCCCCTTTTTCTTTCCCACCCTCCATTCCTCTTTTCACACTTGTCTTTTGCAATACGAAGCACGTACGTACCTCTATTCTCCTTTTCTCCGATAAAGAATCCTTGTCGATGCGCAACGGTGCATATGCATTTGTATTCAATTTTGTATTTAAACAAGAAGGGCGAAAAAAAAAACTACGTGTAACTCTTGAGATAGTTGAAGACGCAACGTGTGTGACACGTGTTGCGTGTGTGACATCGAGACGGGCAGGGTGCTGTACGACGTGTCGTATTTTTCTGTAGAGACGCGTACACAGTTCACATACTCCGTAGATAGAATGAAAATAGTATCAATTTTGGAAAATAACTACGAGGAATGTTTCAGCATACTCGTATGCCAGGCATAGTACGGCTAGATTGCGTGTATATTACAGGTACGGAGTAAATGAAAAGTAAATGACAAGCAAATGACAGGAAAATGACAACCATAGCAGGACACCGCGTGTAAGTACATGAAGCTGGAAGCAGTCTTCCGACCAATGAAAAGGATGAGAGGCCTGTTCCACAAAACGGCGTCCTACTCTGCCATCCAGTACAACACTGCTGCAAAAAAAAGGCGCACCGTCCAATACCATCCAGAGTAACGAAAAATACTCAAAATAACCAAAATACCACACGCTCTCTCGGGACACTCCTTTCAACAGCCGCTGCAGACGCGCAGGCGCGCTCACACGTGAGATGCAGACGCCACGAGGGAAGAACAGGCGCCGCTGACACCTTTTTTCCTTTTCACTTTGTACAAGACACAAAAAAAAAAGGAACTTCTACCGACTTCCTCGCCATTATCAACTGACTGACAATACAGTCTGTATGAATGTACAATCAAAGCAATTATGCGCGATGAGTTTGCGTCTGCGTCTGCGTAACACGTATGCTTTTTTTCGTTCTTTGTCAGTGCCTTTTTTTGCCATTTTCAGTTAACGATTGCCTCACAAGAATGCCTGATCGACAGGGAGCTCGGGCAATTATGGGCGAGTTTTGCCACCGATGCCACCAATGCCACCGATGCCACCATGCCACCGATGCCACCAATGCCACCGACTCGGTGGTTCTCGCACAATGTAAATCAAAATGTGTGATAGTACTATAGGTGTCGTGTAATAAAAAAAAAGGGATCAGTTGTTAGTGCGTTTGGCCTTTTTGGCAGTTTTTACATCACCCAAAAAAGACGGACGCTGGCGCCAGCTGCGAGGCGGCCACCAAAGGCAAATCCCGAAAGACGACAAAATAGCAAAAAAGAAGATATTCTCGTAGAAGAAAAAGAGGCAAAACTACTCTCGACGCACGTGTCATATCCCAAGGAACGAGTCGTACTTGAGACATGATCAGAAGAAATGTGAACAAAAATCACCCTTTTTTCTTTTTTTTTTTTCTTTTTTTGCCCCGTCTTGGAAAAAGCTTGACACATGCACTCCGCAGCGAATACACGTACCTCTTCTCTGTACGATACATACTCCGTAGACGTATCTTCTCTACCTTGCAAGGTACGGAGCACAATACTCCTGCAGCCCAGCCGTTGGAGACCCACTCCCGTCACACTGTCTCGTCCCCCCAACCCCGGTCGCTTTTTTGTTTGTGTTTACAAGAAAAGGAAAAGATATTCGTTTGTACATGCGCCTCGTACATGTGCTTCTTTATTTGACGCGCGGCTGTAAGATACCATACTCTTGTAAGTTACAGGTACATCCACTCCGTACATATACATCTGAACGGGTAGACGGCTGTCCAGCTATCCCAGTTGCAACTGTTACAACGGTTGTGCAATGCAACATCACGAAGGCCAAGTGGCACAGAGAGACAGAGAGACAGAGAGGCGGGAAAGGGAGGGGAGGGGTAGGAAAAAGGCGGTGCGAGAGCAGCATCTCGCTTCAAAGGAAGAGAGCAAGGGGAGACGGAGAATGGCCCGCCTCTCCATCGGCAGTTTTGCACGTTCTCTTTTCTTTTTTTATTTTCTTTTTTCTTGTTATTTATTGTTTTTCCGATGTTCATTTTACCCTTTTACACGATACATAGCCTCGTCAGCAACTTGGAGGTATGAGGTGGCTCGGCAGGTAGTCGTCAAAGATATGCCGTTGTCTATCTTGCACATATCAGTCTTTTCCCTCGTTTTTTTCCCCCTTTTCTTTTTTTTTTTCCTTTTTTTCGTTTTTTGCGTAGTTTATCATATAGATATTTGCTATAAAAAGTAGACAATATATAGATGATATAAAGATATTCGGCGTAGAGTAGGGTGTGAATGTTTTTTCGTGATGCCATCTTCAGCTCGACAGAGAAAACCGCCGTGGACATGTAATCCAGACTACCAAAAACGGCAGGGCTAGAGATACTTTCTGCATGTATCTTACCTGCTACTCCGGACTCTGGTAGCGGTGCATCCCCGATAATACGCGTGTAAGTGGCCCGTAGGGCGAATTGATTCATGCTAAAGAGGCAACTAAAAAAAGAAAAGAAAAAAGGCACCAAACAGGGCCCAGTGCTTCTTCCCCCGGAAGTCCAACTTCTCGGTGCGATAATAATGCATTTCTAGTACGGAGTCTCTGTGATCATGTACCTTACTCCGTACTTTGTAGATCCAGCGCTATAGAAATATCACGTGGGGTACCAGAAATGGGGGGAGAATACGGAACTTGCCGTCACCTGTCATTTTTCAGTCTTTTTTTGGGTCACCCACCCTTATCCGTACATGGCCCCTACTTTACGAGTATGCTCTGAAATACTCCGTATTTTTGGAGCACCCCTCTACTCTCTCTCTCTGTACCTGTTTGTCTTGTAATGACCACTTTTTTTGTGCGCTCATTTTGTCTTTCGAGAATTGTATCCCAAAAGAGTAGGTATTGCATGAAATGAACGGGGCCCGATATGATGCGCAACATAAAACTGTAAACTATGCAACGAGGTGCTATTTTGTCCCCAAGTGCAAGAAACAGTTGCCAAGAGCTCCGTACGTTGAATGTGATGCATAATGTATTTCAAATTATTTTTGTTTCATGAACTTGTTCTTTGGTACAGAGCATTTGTCATTTGTCATGGGCTATGTTTGGCAGTTTTGACATTTTGACATTTTGGCAGTTTTGGCAGTCTAGACAGCCGTGCCGTCTTTCACATGGACTCGGCCAAAATGAACCGGCACAAGCATTGCACATCGCTCCAAGCATGGGATCTGTGGGCATAATTCTCCGCCTCTAGTTCGGCCCGGATTTGAGGCTTGAGCACTGCCTGCGTTTGATCTGTCACTGTATATACGCTGTATGGAGTACACTAAATGTATCAGCAATAGTGTTTCTACACCGCAATGGAACATTTTTTTTTTAAAAAAAATAAATATTAAATTCATGCATGAACAAAAACCAATGCCTGTTAAAATCTTTTTTGGGCGAGGTAGATTTCTTTAATCGCCCAGTCCCTTGTCGGCAGATGGGCGTTGTGGCTCATGCTCGGATATCAAGCAGTGCCCGATCATGGGGTCTGGGAAGGGGATGGGGGGAGAAAGGGAAGAGGAACCGATTGTCTCTGGTTTGGCTCTTTGTGGCTTGTTGATTCCAGTTGCAAAGTGGGCGGTGGATTCGCTGGAGAAGCCACACTGCGGCGTACGATTGGACAGCGCTGTGTAGCGCCGCGTAGCGCTGGACCGGCAGCTGGGCCGGTACGGAGCAGGTAGCTGGCCACTCTTTTCTTTTACTCGTACAGTGGGCTGCCCACTGTTTTCTGCCCACCGCGCCTGTGGATATTCCTCGTAGGGCGATCTGCACGGTCACAAGCGACACGAGAAGCGAGGGCACCAAATGGTACGTCGTACTCGCCAGTGCTCGTAAATTATTAAATTTTTTGTTCTTTTTAGAAAATAAAACACCATTTTTGGTCATTTCTCGTCGTTGTAACGGTGTCTTTTAATGGAGGATTTCATGTGTGGGTGTCTCCTCCCCCCCCCCCCCCCCTAAACAGGCGGATTCCATACCCTATGGCCATCTGAGCGTCTCGTGCCTTCCCAAAAAAGAAAGTCGATCGTCAACAAGCGTGCACACCAGTTGCACAGTTTGTACATCTATCTATGTACATTGTACCCTGCCCTACATGTTACAGTGCACAAGTACGAAGATGCACATGTTGCGGTAGTACTCGTACTCCGTAGTCTGCCGGAAGGATACAAGCAAAGACTAAGTGACCCAGAAAAAGGTAAAAAGGCACAGGACAAAAGGGAGTGAGAGGGAGAGCCCAACCCCACGGATTGGCACAAAGATAACGGTGAGATGTTAATTTGAGCTGGTAAGTTAGCGAGTGTCGGCCTTTTTTTTATTTTTACTTTTTTATTTTACCGTGCATTCATAGTTGTTTTGGCGTTGCCTTTCGTACGATAAGTCGGAGCACGTGCTGCTCCATACGGAGAACACGGACGAGTCACTCGGCCGCGCCACAGGGCGTTTGTGTTATTGAAGAGTATGGCTTCTGTAGCCAAATCAGTTGCACTGCACTTGTTCAAGGGAAAAAGAAAGTACATGCAAAGAAACAAAATATACACAAAAAAGGAAAGAATACATATGAATCATCGTGAAAGACAACGGCGTCGAACCAAACACATACAAAGTAGTGCATCGCTGGAAAAGCATGACACAGTGCTCCATAAACGCTGGGAGCTAGGCACACAGCACATTGGCCAGCAGACACAGAGTCCAGGGCCATCGATGCACATGCGTATGCACATATGCACAGCCACTGACTCTCTCTCTCTCTCTCTCTCTCTCTCTCTCTTCCTTCTGTACCGTTTAGCCGGCGGTATACGGTCTGCGGTGTATCCTGGTCATTCCCGTCATTTCGCACTTTTTTCCTTTTATCGAAAAAGGTCTGCTAAAGAGCGAATAGTTGCCAAAAAAGGATGCTAAAAACGCAGTGCTAGAACGTAGGCCCCACTAAACGGTGCCCTATTCCAGACACAAGAGTTAATACTGGATTTTTACGTGCTCGTATATGTACGAGGTACGCCTTTGTGCAACACACTAAAATAAACGGAAGTGGCCAAACGGCAAAAGGGCGCTAGCCTGCTCGCCAAAGATGACAGTTTTGACAGTTTGGTACCTTGGAGCCAGCAAAAGAGCAGCCACCGCCCATGGACTGCGCCAAGACCGTCCAGTTTTAGGGGGAGGGGGATCACGTCGTACTCGTACCTGCCAAACCCATTACAATACAACAAAACACACAAACGTTTGGTACGCTTTGCAATGACAGACCAAACATACAAAGAGAGTAAAAGAAACCGAAAAAAAAAGGCCAGCGTTGGGGCAAATTCGAAATCAGCAAGACGACCAGATATGGGAGAAGGCTCGCGTCCGTACACCAAATACGGAGTACGAGTGTTCCGTAGAGGAATTCATACCAGAAGCAGGAACGGAGTACTCCGTCTGCCCGTTAGAGTATTCTGGTCTTCCAGTACAAAGTACGAAGTAGGTGGGACCCAAAGGGGGGGCGTGTAAATAAGACGACAGCGATACTCCGTACACCAGAGACCCGCATGGATGAAGGAGCCCCCCCCCATGTCAATTGTATACATGTCATTGTACATGTACATGTGGAGACAGCGCCAGCCCGACACCCCGTAGGGCAAGGACGGGGAGGGGGGGTGCGTGCATGCGCCCAGAGAAGAGGAGACACCCCCCCTGGTCAACACGCTTTGGTCGCAAAAGCTGCTCGAGTGATGTACGGCTACGTCGTGCCTAGAAAAGAGTAAAGAACACACACAAAAAAAGTATCTGCATACATGTAGAGATACTCTGTGGTAGTGTCTTTTGCAAGCTCCTTCCACCCTCGTCCCAAAGAGCTGGGCCGCGCCGTTGCACATGAGTATATTTATTTCAGCCAGTCCCCAGACTTTTTTTTTGTTTTGCATGTCAACATCTGCTCATCTCTTTTTTAACTCGTGCACTTTTCCAACAATCTACTCTTCAACTTTTCAACTTATAAAGCTCGAGAGTTCTTTACTCTTTTTCTCTCCAACTTCTTCCCTCCTCTCTCTCCTCTCCCCCATATCTCTAGAGCTCCTCTCCACCTCTCAACACATCTTTCTCAACCTCTCGCCAACATGTACAGCATGCAGCAAATGCCTTATGCGTACGCGTCGCCCATGGGCCACGTCGTCGCAGATGCGCCCGTAGCCACGGGCCCGACCCGGCAGTATGCCAACCACAGCAACAGCAGCGCCTTTAGCAGCTCGGCCAACCCAGATGAGGACTGGACCAAGATTTCCGATCTCGCAGAGCGCCGCCGGATACAGAACCGCATTGCCCAGAGAAACTACCGTACGTACTCTGCACTCTCTGCATTCTCTTCCTTCTTTTCCCTCTTTATGACATTCCAACTAATAAACTCCCAGGCAAGAAGCTTAAGCGCCGCCTCGAGGATCTGGAGCGCAGAGCCGGTGCCGACTTTACGCTGCCTCCTCCTCGTCCCATTACTACGGCCAACGGCAAGACGGTCAAGCCCAAGAAGCAGCAGCACACGCTCTCGTCGCTCTCGGCCGCCGCCGCCGCTCAGCAGGCCGCCCAGGCCCAGCGCCAGTCATCCACCGCGTCGACGGCATCGACATCCTCCTCGACGTCCGCCGCCACCGCCCCCTCCTCGATCGCCTCCTCTGTCGCCTCTTCGGTTGCCTCTTCGGTCGCCTCGTCGGTCGCCTCCTCTTCGGCTGCCCCCCACAACAAGCTGGGCCAGTTCACGCCTCCCATGCACGCGGACGACGACCTGCTCTTTGTGCCGCCGCCCTACGAGGCTCGGGGGAGCATCAGCAGCGTCGGCAGCATGGCCAGCATCAGCAGCAGCATGCGCCACTCGCACTCGCCGCCCATGTACACCTCCTCCATCTACTCGTCGTATCCCCCGCCGCCCGAAGACTCGCTGTCGTCGACCGCCTCGCCGCCCAGCTACCGCACCGACGCCGCCCCGCCCTCGACCACTGCTGCTGCTGCTGCTGCCACGACGGGCTACGAGTACCACGACTGGACGACCATGGCCGCCGCCGCTGCTGCTCCCGTCGTCACTCTGCCCTCCATGAACCACTTTACCGACAGCCTGCTCGCCAAGCGGGATCCGGCCGAAGAGGCCGCGGCGGCCGCTGCGGCGGCGGCCGCAGCTACCATCGCCGTCACCAGCGGCATGGCCCCCTACATGGGCTACCACAGCTTCCTGGCACCGGCCGGCATGGACGCCTCGCCTTATGATGCCCAGGCGCAACACAACCCTCATGTGAGTTTGCGCAGATGAGGAAAAAAAAATAGCAAAAACAAAAAAAAAAAACAAAAAAAAAAAATATTGCGACCGGCAGGCTTGGACAAAAATGACCTCTTTTTTTCCCTTTTTTTTTCATACCCTTTTTTTATGATTTTTTTTGTCTCCTGATATGGGCGTTTTTGGTTTACTGGTCACTGGCCTTTTTTTTGTGTCTTCCTTTTCTTTTCTTTTCCTTTCCTTTTTTTTTTTTTGCCTTTCTAGAATTGTCCGAGCCGCCTGGTTTTTTTTGTTTGGATCGTCTGTAATAAATGAGACATGAACCGTTTCTTACTTTTTTTCTCTCTCTTTCTCTTTTCCGCTATAGACTCCTCCTCTGTCCTATGACGCATCCTGCTCCGATCATGGTTACGACTACCCGACCACGCCGCTGTCGTTGCCGTCACCTCATGCGCATTACATGTGAGAGGCACGCAAGGCATTCGAGGCGAATGCCGACATTGTAATTCCATGTCTATACCTGTAGGGTATATACACGGAAGACAATCAATGGCAAAAAAAAAAAGGGCAAGACTGCTCGGACACAAAATAGATTTGTCACGCAAGAATCGGTTTCATCTTTTTCACTTCTTTCTTCTTTTTCTTTTCTTTCTTGGCATGGCCGGCGTTTTGGGGAGTTGGAGGCTGTTCGGATTTCGCTTCTATTTTCTTTTTCTTTTTCCCGTCGGGGCAGGGCGCGCGGTACCGCAAAAGGGTACAAGGGTACTGCGATACACCAAGAAAAACGATGGAATACGCAGGATACGGAGAATACATTGGGAAACGGATGGCGAAAAGGATACGGAGTACGAAGTACACGAGAGTACAAAAAATGAAAGTACTGGAGGTTTGCGGAGTGTGCGGAGGGTGCGGAGTGTGCGGAGTGTGCGGGAAGTGTGCGGGAAGTGTTGTGTACTCGCACCGAAAAAAAAGGGGGATGGGATGCGCAGTTTTTCTTTTATTTTGGGGGAGTATTTATTGTTTCTTTTCACTTTTTTTTGGAATACACACATATGTCGTACACGTCTCTCTTTCTCTTATTGTCTTGCCTGTTTAGTTGTCTGGTTACGTCCGTTCAATACTGGTTGACCCATACTCTCTGCAAGTTCTTTGAGCACCTTAGTAGTTCCATTTTCTTGGAGCAAGATTGCGCTCTTTCGAGGGACGGCTGGCCGTTGCTGTCAAACTGTCAAAAAACGTCAAAAAGACAAAAAGCCAAAAAGCCAAAAAAAAAGACAAAAAAGACGAAAACTGCCAAATCCATGCAATAGGTACCCGCTATTATTATCTTGGGACAATAGAGCTCTCCTCGTGTACTCGTACATGTACGGAGTACGGAGTACGGAGTACAGTACCTATCGTAACGGAGTACAGCCCCGCTGTGCCCTTTTCCTTTACGCCTTTTTTTGGCGGCGCAACTCCGCCGATTCCAAATCGCCTCAACCGCCCAAATCGCCCGATTTTTCGGCTTAGACCTCGGACAGGGAGGAATTATGGCAGCCGGTAGAGAGATGGAACATGACGAAAGAATGAGGAATAAAAAGAGGACGGTAAAAAAAGTAGAGAAACAATACAAGGACAGAAAAAAAAAAGGAACAGAACAAAATTGAAAGAGAGATAAACCATTGCACAACATGAGCATGTACGATCTACGCACTCCATTATTCATTGATGTACTTTGTCTTGGGTCTTTTTTACTGTTTCAGTCTTGGTGTCGGCGATAGCTCCAAATATGCCGGGAACCCAATGGAGCGGGGCGGAAGGGGGAGGGGGACTGTAGCTCTTCGCTCTCGTCGTACATGTACGTGCTTCGAGAAGAAACATCGAGACTGTGACACTTTTTTAACTCGGGAGGTGCCTGCTCCCTTTTTTCATGACAAATGTCGATCGGCGAAAATCTCCCTAGAAAAAGATATTACAAGAGAATGGAAGGAAAGAACAATAAAAAAAAAGAAAAAAAGAAAGAAGGAAAGAAGGAAAGAAAAGGCACGGAGGAAATGCACACGGAAAGCGGGCCGCCCAAGGACTGAACGAATCGCGGATGATGCTGCATGGATGTGGGAGAGAGGGCGGTGTTGATGCACTGTATGTATCTTACATGTATGAACAAACACCGAACAGCAAAGCGCCGCCACAAAACAACCAACGTAATATGTACATGCAAACTTTCAACGGAGTTCAAAACGGGAAATAAATTTCATTCGAAATAGTCTTCTCATCAATTAACATGTACAAGGGCAAAGGCAACAGGGGGGGCCGGGCGGGCCCAGAAATCCTGCATTCTCTCGGTTGTGTCGGACGAGGAAGAGGAATGGGGAGGGGGGGTGTGATGGGTGCGTCATGGGTGTAGGGGTGTTGGGCGGGCATCCAAGCGTCAAAAAAAAAAGAAAGGTATCAACTGGTGTCAAAATTGTGTCCAAGGGCGGTCTTGCGCACATCATTCTATGGCCTTTTGGGATTATATCCGACACCGAGCGGCCTACACAAGTAATTTTTTGTGTGGACACCCGTAACGGAGACAGGTTGAAACGGCGGGACGGGCGGTCTTTGAGCCTTTTTGTGCATTTCTTTGTAAACCAGAGTTATGCAGGCAGGGAAGCAGGAAAGTAGGATGGCAGGATGGCAGAATGGCAGGATGGCTGCAGCAGGCTCATACGAGTACCCTGAAAGCGGGATAGGCGATGGATTTGCAGACGTTGAGACGTTGCAGTCGTTGCAGAGGCAGGCAAGTACCTAGGTAGACTGCACCTCGTGTCTGGGCTCCCAAGGCGCAAAAAGCACCGGGCGTCCGCGCGTCTCACTGGGCGGTCAGAACGTTATTTAACCGACCGTAGGGCTGGGTCAACTGGTCGCCAGAATCCAGCGGAAGATAGGTAGATTGACAAGAAGGAATGCAAATGGATGGAATACGAGAGATACGAGCGCACCATCGAGACCGTCGCGGAACTTTTGCAGGGACGCAAAGTAACATTCTACGAAGCGCGACTGCAAACCGAAGAAGGAAAAAAAAAAAAAAAAAACACGAAATAAGAAGCAAAATAAAAATGAAATAAATCAAGACCTAGTTTTTAAAAGTACATGTAAGATGCGTTACAAAACAAAGGTTGTAAAAGCAAAGGAGAAAAAAAAAACATAACCCGACCCAAGTTACAAAGGAAATTTCAAAAAGAGAGTGGAAATAACAATGACAAAATGACAAAATGACAAAAAATGACAAAATAAGAAAATGATAAAAAACAAAAACAAAAAGGAACCATTATAACACCAGCTTCTCCCCCTTCTTTCCCTCATCCATTAGTGATTTTGTGCTCCGCCGCGCATCCGCTTGCCGGCACCACCACCGCCGCCATTGTCTCCGTCGTTGCGCGGCCGCTTGTTGCCAGGGTTGAAATCGCCGGCTGCCGGGTTGAGACCGGCGTGGCCAGCATGACCACCTCCGCGACCGCCGCCTTGGCCCATACCGCCCCGGCCACGGCCCCGGGGTGCCTGGTACACGCCGCCACGACCGCCGCCGCCACCGCCGCGGTTGTTATGCTGCTGCATACCGCCGCGCATCGACCCCGGAACGGGAATGCCGCTGCCGGGGACGGGGATGTTGCTGCGGAGAGCACCTGGTCCTTGAGGTGCTGGTGCGGCCGCGGGCGTTGCTGCAGGCGTTGCTGCGGGTGCTGGTGCAGTGGCTTGCTGCCCTTGGGCTTGCTGTGCCTGCGGCGCTTGAGGAATGCCCGAGGCTGCCTGGTTCGCTTGCTGCGGCTGCTGTGGCTGCTGAAGACCCTTGGAAAATGGGTTCGGCAGAGCAGCAGCAGCAGGGCCGCCCATGGGCTTGCTGGTGAAAGGGTTGTTGGGTGTAGGCAGTGCCGACGGTGCTGAAGATGAGCCCGAGGGCGCGGAAAGTGCGGAAGGAACAGAAGGAGCGGAAGGAGCGGAAGGAGCAGCGGAAATAGGACCGCCCATACCAAGAGGCTTGGCTGGAAGACCGCTCGGACCAGACGGCACGGCCATCGGAGGTGCCTGCATAGGTGTGGTAGACTGCATGGGCGTGGATGCTGCTGCGGCTGCTGCTGCTGCTGCTGCTGCTGCAGGAGTTGGTGCGGGTGCAGTCGCAGGCGTAGGCGTAGGCGTAGGCGTTGACGTAGGCATCGACATATTGCCAGGTGCCGGTGCCGCCCGCAGCGCACCAGGAGTTGAAGGTACTGGCGTTGACGGGTTGACTGCAGCAGCCGCTGCCGGTGTTGCTGCCGGTGCCGGTGCCGCTGCAGGTGCAGGCCGGGCATCCTTGGCAATGGCCCAGACTTCGCCGACAGGCCGCTGCGGCGTCTGGTCGGCCGCCGTCGATACCACATCGAGCTTGGCCGAGGCCGCGCGCAGCTTGTTCTCGGCCATGTTGACGCGAATGCTCGCCTTCTTTTCCGCCATCATCTGGCCCGTCTCGCGTGCCGATGTGATCTTGGCATCGTACTCGGCCTTGACCGTCTGCTCCACCTCGTCCCGAACCTTCTTCGTCTCCTGCTCCATCTTCTTCTTAATGTTGGCCGACACAATGCTGCGGATCGTCGCGTTGTTGGCCAGCAGCTCGCGCGTCTCCGCGTCGCCCAGCTTGGACAAGTCGACAGCGGCAGCCGGGGCCGAAGCTGGCTCCGTAGTCGTGGCCGTGGTGGTTGTGGTGGTACCGTCTTCAGCCTTGGCGTCAGTAGTACCCGCCGGAGCTGCTTCCGAGCCGTTGGCTGCAGCCGCATTTGTCGATGCTCCCTGCTCGGCCGACCAAATCTTCTTCTCCTGCTCCATCCGCAAATCAAACTCGGCCTGCAGCTTCTCCCGCATCTCCCGGACCTCCTGCTCACTCTTCTCCTTGGTCTCCTTGAGTCGCCGGTTAAGCGCATCTTTCATCTTGTCTGACCGCTCCTTGAGCACTGCCTGGATATTCTCCTCCACCTCCTGCGCCTTCTTCTCAAACTCGGCCGCCCGAGCCTCGGCCGCCACAATGCGCTGCGTCAGCTCTGCCTTTTCGGCGTCGCTGAGAGCACCGGCCGCAGCGGGCATCGTGCCTGCCGCAGACACCTCGCCGTCCTCCATGGCGTCGGACGACTGTCCTTGCGCCTGCGACTGCATCTGGGCCTGCATCTGGACCTGCATCTGGGCCAGCTGCTGCTGCTGAGCCGTGGCCTGTGCCATGGCCTGATCGCGCTCAGCCACGGCAGCATCCAGCTGGCCGCGCAGGTTGATCAGATCCTGCTCGACAGCCGTCTTCTCAGTACGCACAACCTCGAGCTCGCCACGCAGCTGCTCGAGAGCGGCGTCCATACCAGGAGCAGCCTGGGGAGCAGCCTGGGGAGATGCCTGGGGCGGCACCTGTGGCTGGTTTTGTGCCTGGTTTTGTGCCTGGTTTTGTGCCAGGTTTTGTTGTGCCTGGCTGACCTGCTGCTGAAGGGCTTCGATGCGACCCTCGAGCGCCGTCTTGGCCGTCTTGGTGGCTGCGAGCTCCTGCTCGAGCGCCGTCGCCTTGGTCTCGAGCTCGTTCTTTTGGCCCATGACCTCGCGAATCTGTGCGCCCTGCTGCCGGGCCTTCTCCTTGGCCTGCTCCACCAGCTTCTGCCGCGACTCGCGCCACTGGTTGCGCTCCGACTCGAGCGCCGTCTCGGCCTCTTGCATCTTTTGCCGCAGCTTCGTCTCGGTCGTCTGGAGAGTCGCGCGCTCCTCCTCCAGCTTTGTGATGGCTTCCTTGAGCTGCTCCACCTCGGTCGGGTCGACGCGGCCGTACTTGGTCAGGATGCTCTCGGTGCGCTTCTGCCAGCGCTCGCGGTCCTCCGTAATCTGCTTGACCTCCTCCTCCATAAACGTCTTTTGGTTCTCCAGCTCGGCCACGCGCTGCTCCAGCGGCTGTATCGCGGCCTGCAGCTCCTGGATCTTGCCCTCCTTGGCCGCCAGCTGCACCTGGCACGCCTGGTTGTCGTTGCGCAGCGTCACGTTGCTCTCGCGGATCAGGTTGAGCTCGTTGAGCTTCTCCATCAGCTCCTTGTGCGTCTGCGACGACCGGCTCACATCCGCCTGCGCCCGACGCTCTTGCTCCAGCTTGAGCTGCGCCTCGTCCAGCTGCGACTGCGCATAGTCGTGCTTCTGCTGCAGGCGCTGGTTCTCCTGCAGCTTCAGGTTGTACTGCACCTCGAGAATCTCCTTTTCGCGGCGCAGGTAGTTGGTCAGCTCGCGCAGACCCTCCGTCGCAGCATTGGAAGTAGCAGCAGCAGCACCGGGCGTGGCCGGCGAGAGGCCCGTTGTCGTAGCATCGTCGCCTGCCGACCGGCTCTGCTGGAGACTGGCAATCTGCGACGTCACGTTCTCGAGCTGCTCGCCGAGCAGCCTGTTCTGCGCATTGGCGTCGTCGCGACGGGCCTTGATCTCGGTAAGCTCCTGCTCAAACTGCTGGCGGCGCTCGTCCCACGAGGACTCGCTCTGCGCCAGCGTGTGCTTGGCCGACTCGGCTTCGGCACGCCACGAGGCGGCCTCGGTGCGCAGGTGGTTGTGCTCCGACCGCAGGGTCTGCAGCTGCTTGGCTGCCTCGGCGTGCTTGACAAGCTCCTGCTCGTAGTCCTTTTGCGCCTTGGCGGCAATGTCGGCCTGCGCGCGCAGATCCGACTGGTGGAACTTCTTCTCGTCCTTGTAGCGCTCCTCGGCGTCCTTGAGACGCGCAATCTCCGACTCGAGAATGCGCTTCTCGTCGTCCATCTTGCGGGCCAGATCGGCTTGCGAGTCGCGCAGTGTTGTCAGCTCGTTGTTGGATGTCGCGAGCTCAGCTGTGAGCGCTTCAACGCGCTGCTCCAGCTCCCGGATCCGGTCCTCCTTGGCGGCCAGAGCAGCATCCATTTCCTGGCGGTACTGCTCCTGCGCCTCCGTCAGGTTGTTCATATCCTCCTCGATGTCGTGGGCAATGTCCTTGTAGGAGGCCGTCTCCTCCTTGCAAGAGGCAAGCTCCACGCGAGCCAGATCCAGATCACGCTTGGTGTTGGCAAGCTCCTCCTCGAGCTCCTGCAGACGAGATGCGTCGTCGCCGTCATTGTTTTCATTGTTGCCATTGCTGTTGCTGTTGTCGGCCGTCGTGTCGTTGGCACCACCGCTGGTGAACTGCGGCTGCAGAGGCGTACGCGGCGTGGGGCGAGGCATGAGACGCTGCGTGCGCTCCTCGACATTGCGGAGCTCAATCGTGAGCTCGTTGACGCGAGCCTGGAGGTGGTCGCGCGTCGTCTTGGCGGCGATGAGCTCCTCCTTGCTCTGGGTGATGCTGGCCATGAGGTCGTCGATGCGCTTCTGGGCCTGCTGGGCGTCGTACTCCTTGCGCAGCTGCAGCTTCTTGGCATCCTCAATCTCCTCCGACAGCTTGCGCTTGGTGGCGGCGAGCTCGGCATCGAGGCTGTCAATGTGCGACTGCAGACGGCGCTTGGTCTCGGCCTCGGAGAGCTCGCGCTCGTTGAGCAGGCTTTGCTGCGAGGACAGCAGAGTGTTGAGACGCGACTTGTCTTGGTTGAGGCTCTCGTTGTCCTGGGCGAGACGGTCCTGGATGCCCTTCCATAGCGCCTTTTCGGCCTTGAGGTTGGCATTCTCGTTGCGCATACTCTCGAGCAGGCTGCGCACCTCGACCAGGTCGATGGCAACCTGCTGCGTGCGGATGTCCTGCTTGGCGTACGACTCGGACAGCGTCTGGTTCTTCTCCTGGAGCGCCTTGTTGTCGGTTTCGAGGGCGGCGTAGTTGGACTGGAGAATCTCGTAGCGCTCCGAGGCGAGGGTGAGACGGCTGTTGATGCGGGCAATCTCGGCCTGCAGAGAGCTGCGCTCGCTGGACAGCTTGTCGACCTGGGTGCGCATCGTCTGGCGGTCGACGCCCTGCTCGGTGCGGTAGGCATCAAAGTTGTTTTGCAGCTCGCGCAGAGCGACAGTCAGGTCGGACTCGTCGGCGGCCGGGTTCTGCTCGATGCTGGCGAGGACCTCGCGGCGGCCGTCGGTGCCGGGCAGTTCGCCCAAGACAGAGGTGATCTCAGCGCTCGTGGCCTTTTGCTGCAGCATGCGGCGGAACATGTCGCGCTCGGTCATGTAGCTCTTCATGCGGACGGTGACGGCCTTGGACTCGTCCTGCAGCAGAGAGACGGTCTCGCGCAGCGTCTTGAGCTCGTTCTGGTCCTGTTCGATCTGGCGCTTGGCCTCGTTGGCCTCGTCGCCCTCCATCTTGGTGACGAGCTCACGGGTGATGCGCAAGAGCTCGGCATTCTTCTCCTGCAGCTCCTGGCTGTCCTTGAACACGACGTAGCGCTCCGAGATGAGCTGGTGGGTGTCGGACATGTCGTCGAGAGAGCCCTCGGCCACCTGGCCGCGCTTGAGACGCTCAAACTGCTGGGCCTCCTCCTCGGTGAGCTCGTCGAGGCCCTTTTCGCGCGCCTGCATGTTGAAGACGAGGAACTGGACCTGGGTGCTGAGGTCGCGGAGCTGGCCGCGCAGGATTTCGATTTCGGCCTGTGCCGTGATGCCCGTGGCCTCGGCCTTCTTAGCGGCCTTCTTGGCAAGGTCGCGCTCGCTGAAGCTTTCCTCGCATAGGCGGGAGATCTGGACATTCTCGGCGCGCAGACGCTCCGCCTCCTCTTGCAGGTCCGCAATTTCGGGGCTCTTGGCCTCGAGTGCGCTCATCATCTCGTCGAGCTCTTGGCCAAGCTCCTGAGTACGACGACGCTCGCGGGCCAGCTCGCCCTTGGTCTTGTACAGCTCCTCCATGGCCTGAGCAGCCGTGATGCTCGACTTGCCCCGCAAAATGGAGCCGGGCGTGCCGAATGGTGAGGCCGCACGCAGAAGAGAACCGTTGCCAAGGTTGCCATTAGCACGAGGTGTCTGTGGTGCGGATCCGGGCTGGATGATGGATGGAGTGGCAGCAGTGCCGCCGACAGCACCGCCCAGTGGGCCGGACAGCATAGCCTGAACGCGGCCGACCTCGGCCTCGAGCTCCTGGGCGCGCTGCTCCGACTGCTGGAGATCCTCCTTGACCTGCTCCATCTCCTGGCGCACGCGGCGGACCTCGTCGGCCGACTCATCCTTGACCTGTTCGAGACGCAGCTCGACTTCGCGGAGGCGGGTGCGGTGGGTTTCAGTCTGCTGCTCCTTGAGCTCGACGAGACGGGTCGAGGATGCGAGCTCGGCGCGGAAGGCCTCCTCGTTGCGGGCGGCGGTCTCCTGGAGCTGCTGAACCTTGGCAAGACCCTCGTCGGCCTTGCGCTGGGCTTCTTCGAGACGGGTGCGGAGCTGCTTTTCGGAGCGGGTCAGGGCATCGACGTTGGACTGGGCCTCCTCGTTGCTGCGCTGGAGCTCGGCAATGCGGGCGCCCTTCTCCTTGCGCAGCTTGAGAGACTCTTCGCTCTTGGTCTTGAGCTCTTTTTCGAACCACTCGTTGTTGCGACGGGCCAGCTCGAGCTCCTGCTGGAGAGACTGCTCGCGGAACTTGGCGCTGGTCACGGTAGCCTGAGCAGCCTGGGATGACTGCTGCAGAGCCGTGACCTCCTGGCTGAGCTTGATGTTCTTCTTGTGTTGCGCCTGCAGCTCAGCAGCGAGTTCGACATTGGCCGAGGTCTTGGACTCGACAATGGCGAGCGTGTCGCGGTTGGATGCTTCGAGGGAGGCGTTGCGGCTGGCAAGGCGTTCGAGCTCGGTCTGGCTGTTGGCGGCAGAAGTCTTGAGCGTCTGAAGCTCATTTTCTATCGAGCGTCGTGTGTTTTCTGGAAGAAAAAAATAAATAAAGGGACAGTCAGCAAAAAGGTCTTGACATCAATCACCCGAGAAACTATCCGGGGAACAATCTTGGGAGACTACACACCCTCCTCCTGCAGCTTTTGGCGCAGGTCTTGGACCTCCTTCTGGCTAGTCTCTGCGGCATTCTTGAACGCGTCGCTGCGCGACTCGGAGCTGCGCACGAGGTTTTCGAGTTCAATGTCGGCATTGAGCTTGTCGGCATAGAGCGCATCAAACTCGCGCGCCTTTGTTGTGACGGCGTCGAGAATGGCCGTGACAATGTCGACGGTCGGTTCGCTGACGGCGGCGGACAGGTTCGTCTCGGGCACACCGAGGTGCGAGGACAGGTAGCCCACGTCCACGGCCGCAGCCATGGCGGAGGTTTGTTAAAAAGGTAAATAAAAAAGTTGAGAGGGTCGAAATCGAGTTGGTGTCTAAAAAAAGTGAGTGTCGGTTCAGGAAAGTTGATGTTCTTCGAGTGCTAGTTGGCTTCCATCAAGGACAGAAGTAGAGCCCAACGGCCGGAGATGCGCGGCGCGATGCGGCGATGAAGCGCGCAAAGGGTTGTCGGGATGCGAAAATAAAAGAGGCTGCGTGTCGCTGTGATCTCGATGGACAAAGGAGATTCACGACCGCGAAGCAAAAAGGGCCGTGCAAAAAAGAAAGAGAGCAGGGACAATAGACAAAAGCGGACAAAAAGGGCAAGAGGGCCCCTGTTGTCTTTGTGCCTCGCGCTTGCCTAGCAGAGTTGTCGATTGTTGGTGCAGGGCGGCGCCTTCCTTGTCGAGCAGTCGTGCAGCAGTCGTGGTTCCTTCCCTGCCGTGAAGCCTTTCTCCTTTGTTTGTATTTTCGCAGGAGAGGCGCTGCTGGGCTGTTTTCGGCAGCTTTGCCAGTTTCCACAGGCAAGGTGCACGGGGCGACGAGACGAGTGTTAGGGCGTCGGCCAATGATAACGCGACGCTGAGTGGATCGCTGCTGGACCCATGTGCGGTACTTGAGGTACGTACCCTCTGTACCAGGACCTGCACGTTCGTCAAATTGAATCAAAATGGCGGTTGGGCGGCTATTTCACCTGGGCAGCGGCGACTGAAAGAAAATGCCTAGGCTTTTGCCAGTGAGAGATGAAACGATGCATCCAGAAAAGAAGCATTGTATTCGTCCTTGGACAAAGATGATACTCTGTAGATGTTGCGAGCCCTTGCGGCCAATGGATAGCACGTGACCGTTATAGCAGCAACACGTGACTCGCATCGAACCAACCCCAGATGGGGAATCTTTCACACTGTTGCCTCCAACGTCATGCAAAATGGCAAGCTTCTCTCCCTTTGTCTTCTATTGACTTTGCTGTTTCTACCTCTGCACTGTGCACATATTGCCATTGTCGCATTGCCAATGAAAAGCCGTCTGCTTGGACGCCGCGCACTTCGATGGATGATGAGCCGGCCGAGGCCACACCGGCCCATGGCCATGGCAGTGATGCGGTGAAGACAAAAGACACGGCCGATGGCGACACTGGGAGCACGAGTGTGGTTAGCATTGCGCCCCGGGGCGATGTGATCCTGGAAGTCGTTTTTGAAACGTCCCACGAAACGTTGCGCGCAGCACGCAAGACTGCGGCCGAAGCGAGGAGGAAAGCCCGCTGGACGGCCAAGAGCACCTCGAACGGCGTCCATGGCCATGGCAACGACAGCGGCGCTGTTCTCAAGCCCAAGCTGACGATGCACTTTCGAGTTGATTCTGCGTCTCTCCGGAAGCGGTCTCGATACTTTGCCAACCTGTTGGGAGATACGCGCTTCCAAGAGGCGCGGACCGTCGAGGCAGCCCTCAAGGCGTTGACGCTGGAGGGCATCGACCCGGCCGAGACCGAGAGCCATCGACTACCGCACGTGCGCATCGATGACGACGACGAGGCCAGCCGCACAACTGGACGGGAGCTTGTGTTTACGGAGCTCTTGCGGATCCTGCACTGGGACGGGACGGTGGCCGAGGTGGCCATACCCGAGAAGGAGATGCCGCCCGTCAAGAGCACGGCATCGTCGGCTGCCAAAGCCAAGACCAAGACTCCGACATTTGCCTCGAAAGCGGCAGCTACTAGAGGCATGGCCAAGTCCACAAGAGGCGCAGGTAGGGGTAACGGCAACAGCAACGATACCAGCACTAGCACGGGCAGCACAAAACCCGAAAGACCAGCGGAAAAGGTGCTGCAGGCGGTGATACCAGACGCGCGGTGGACGGCCAAGAACCCGCCGACGATGCTGGAGCTGGCGACACTGGCCTCGCAGGCGGACCGGTTTGACAGCACGGATGCCGTGGTTGCGTATGCCAAGACGCTGCGCCTGAAATTCCCGCGACCTGTGCTCAAGACGAGCGGCGGCGGTGTCAACATCACCGGGCACGATGCCGATGCGCGGGATGATCTGCCCTATCTGGTGAACGAGGAGGCCATTCGGCAAAAGGTGTATGTGGCCTGGCGCCTCGACAAGGCGCTGCCCTTTCAGGCCGGCACGCGCGAGCTCATCATGTACGGCTCGCAGAGATGGGCGGATGCTGATGGCGATGACGACGACGACGAGGAAAATGGTGGATACGACGAGAACGAGTCGTGTGCGCTGCCGGCATGGTGGGATCTCCCCGACGGTCTGGAGAGCGAGCTGCAGTTTCGACGGGCGTGCATGATCGAGTGCATTGCCTCTGTGCCTCGCCACTTTTTGCAGCTGTACACGGCACGGCACAAGACGAGCCTGCAGTGCAAGATGGGCTACGAGACGAGCGCCGCGTGCGACTCGTTCCAGCTCGGCGAGATGGTCAAGTTTCTATACCGCAAGGACTTGATTTTCTTGCAAGACTTGTCCGGTGGTCTTGTGCGCCAGCCGCAGAAAGGGGCCCCAAAGAAGCGGTACCGACTGCCCTCGGATTACGCGGCCGTCGACATTGGGTACCTAATATCGACGCTGCGGCAGTGTCCGGCCTACCAGCTCGACAAGCACCATGTCAACTGCGGGCTGCGGACGCGTCTGCTGCCGATTCTCGACTACATCCAGGCCATGCTGAGCGCTTCTGGCATTGCCTTGCAGCGACATGCATGGGCAGCCGCACAGCACGGCCATGCGTCGTGGCTGACGGCCGTCGAGGCGGCAGAAGCAGCCGAAACATCCGACCGTGGCAGAAATACCATGGGCGGTAGCAGTGATGAACTGCGGGTCTTCCGGTTTACCAGAGGCGTGGCGTCTGACCAGCGGCTGCGGATGGAGGGCGCCATGGCGGCCGATCGAATGGCTCGCAGCCTGTTCTTGTCGCCAGAGTGGAATTGGACGCCAGAGGACTAAAAGTTGATGATAGAAGCTGGGCATTTCAATGATGGCATTTATTTCAGGGCACTGACACCTTTATATACATATATATATCATAGAATACAAAAACACGCAAGATACACTTAATACATTCAGTGCACTAAATCTAGTTGCAAACCTAACCCAAGCACTCTCATCTTTTTTTTTCTCTTTACCAGAACTACCAGAAACCAACAAGAAATCCATTCTTTTCCTGGACAAATAAGCAGAGATACCTACAAGACCTAATAATAGCAACGACACCAGCATGAGCAAAACAAATTAAAAGAAACAAAGAGGGAAAAAAAGAAGAAGAAAAGAACAGGGATATGTACGATGCAGGGTAAAAGACACAAAATAAAACGAGAGGTAGAAAAAAAGGAGAAAAGAGAAGAAAAGAAAGCTGTCAAAACTATTAAAAGCGATATGGGCAACGGGACGTGTGCAAGATTCACAAGAAAATGATATGGCGAGAGAAGATAAAAAATAGTGCGCCAAGAACCCCCGTTGCCGAGGGGGGTTGTAAAATGAACAAAATAAACGAATGGGAGAAAGAGGGAAGCAATAAAAAAAATATCAAATGCGTGGGCAGCCCAGCCACGGACGCGGATCAAAGTAAGGTAAGGGATGTGGGTAGTAAGTAGCGTTGATGGAAGGGGGGAAAACAAAAGAAAAAGAGTGACAGCTATGCAAGAAAGCAGGATGAGGAGGGAGAAGAAAGACAAGAAACGTGTTGTTCTTCTTGCTCTCGTCCCCTCCCTTTTTTTTTGTTCATTATCGTCCTGTCCCTGCTATGCTTCTACCGGCTTCTACCGACGACGGGGAAGACCGGCAGCGCGCCGTGCCTGGACATCACCCTCAGCCAGCCACTTGCTGGCCTTGACGAGCTGGACGACGTTGATAATCTGCTTGGCCGCCATGACGGGGAAGCTGACACCGGCAATGACCCAGGGCCAGAACGAGTCCATCTTGTTGGCGCGGGCCATCTCGAGAGCGGCGGCGCTGTAGGGGTTGGGGAAGATTTGGCGCAGGATGGACGAGTTGACCTGGCCGCCGGCCGCCAGGACGTCGGCGCTGTTGCTGACGGGCTGGAGCAGCGAGGGCTGCAGGATGGGCGATGAGAAGCTCAGCAGGTAGAGGGCGATGAAGAAGAGCTCGTTGAGGGCGCAAAAGACAAAGAGCACCGTCTTGTTGGTGTAGTAGAGGTTGAGCAGCCAGCTGCGGGAGCGGTCGACGGCCTTGTGGCTGGTCTCGGCGCCGCCCATGGCGAGGGTGGCGTACATGTGCATGTAGTGGCTGGCGAGGTCGAGGGAGATGAGGCCCTGGAAGATGATGGCCCAGCGGGGGAAAGCAATCGAGAGGAAGACGAGAAGGCACGAGGTGGTGCAGCGGTCCGTGACCATGTCGAGCACGGCGCCGAAGCGCGTCGATTGCTCAAAGTAGCGCGCCGCATAGCCGTCGAGAGCGTCGAGGAGGCACGAGATGCTGTAGAGGAGCGAGCAGGTGCGCGGGTGAAGGGGCATGTAGTAGAGCGAGGCGACAGCCAGGACGATGCGCGAGTAGCCTGGCATTGTTAGAAGGAGGGATGAGGACGGGACACAATGTTTTTTTTTTTTTAGGAAGAAAAAGAGTGTGTGTGTGTGAGGGGGAGAGAGAGAGAGACATACCAATCACGTTGGGCCAGAAGAGAAAGATGTTCTCGCGAGGGTAGTCATTGTCATCCTGGGTGGCCTGGACCTCGGTATGAGCATTGCCGTTTTGAACCGCGTCGTCCTTGGCGGCCGCAGCCTTGCGTCGTGAGCGAACGCCGTTCATTGTGTAGAGGAGGGGTGGGTTGTGAGGAACGATAAGGAAGAGAACAAGATTGGACACGGCCGAATCGTATCCGTCGAGATCAAGCTCAAGATCCGAGGTCGAAGAGGGGGGAGAAGGTTAAAAAAAAGACGTCACGCGAGCGGATGGACGGGAATCGACACGGATGTAGGACGGGGGTGGTGGCGGGGGATAGTGGTCTTTGGTGGTCGTGCCGGAGGCGAAAAAATTAGATAGGACGAGGCAGAGAGAGATTAGAGAGCTCGAACAAGACGGCGGGATGCGCGGTGGTGTCGAGGATTCAGCAGTAGAAGGGAGCGCGTTGTTGATAAGAGTTTGCAATGGAAGAGAAAAAGAGACAGGAGATGGAGATGATGGCAAATAGACAAAGGAGAGCGGATGGACAGGAGCAAAAGCTGTGGGGACACGGAAGGAGCGATCGGGGGGACAGCTGGACGCGGAAGGAAAGGAGTTTGCTCGCGGTGGTTTTTCGCGGTGATGATTGATAAAATGGCAGCTTAGCGGATCGGCCGGTGGCGCTAGCAATAAAAGCGGGCCACTGCCCTTTTTTCCTTTACCTTCTCTAGGATGCGGGACAAGGCAGCGCTCTCCCACACCGTGGGGGAGCTGTCAGCAGCCAATAAGCACCGGGCAAGGTCGCCGTTCGGGCGCTGTTCGGGCGCCACGATGGAACAGAGTGAGATATAGATATAGGGCTTGTGTCTTCCCAAGCAGTTCGCAGACGACGCAGTGGCAGAGACAGGGTCCCAACAGGGCAACTTTCCGAGTACGGTTACCGACGTTGTCACTCTGCAGTCTCTCAAAAAGGGGCACATGCATTCTACAGAGTTATAAGCAGCTCGGTCTGGTGAAAAAAAGTCAGGAGGAGCGTGTGCGACCTGTGTGAGATAAGACGGGAAGATTACCATGCAAGACGTAAACCCAGAGGTGAGATGACCGTCAAAATCGCCCGGTCGTGCTCCGTACGGAGTACGGATTAGGTACTTTTTCCAAAAACATCTTTGTTTGGCTGGTCTTTACAGCGCTTTGCCTCATGATTACATAAAACCTCTCCACGGCGTCTTTCCCGCCCGCCATCCGCCATCCGCCATCCGCAGCCGTACGGAACACTAGTCCAACCCACGGCAGGGCCGCTTATCGTTATCACTACTGCCTGCGGGGAGCCCACCGCCCGCCAAACGCTGTTTTTAGCAGCACCCAGCAAAATACAGTTCCGCACCCTGGTAGTTTTTTTTTCTCGGCAGGCTAAAAAACGGAAAGAAAAAAAAAAGAGGAAAAATGAGATGAGGGACAGAACGAGTGGTTCGTAGACCAGGAGAGCGAAGAAGATAAAAAAAAGAAATTCTCACGATAACGACGATTTGTCCCAGCCGATTTTTGATTTCCAGCCCAACCCCTCCCGCTGTCGCTCAGCTTCTACAGTGGTGTTAGAGTGCTGTCACAGTGCTATTAGAGTACCCATTTACAGTGGTATTGTGCCTGTCCGACACACTGTTTCGCTTTCCCTCCCGCCATCTCTTCTCCCCCGCTTCTGCGGCTCATCATCGCGAACCACGGCCTCGACCAGCAAGCTATTGCGGCAGCTTCAGATTTGTTCTCGACCACCCCGTGTCCTTTTTCAAACAAACGCACACGCACGCACGCGCACACAAACACAAAAAGCAGCAAAGCAGCCATGGCTTCCCACCACGCATCCTTTGTGGCGCCCTTTGAGGAGCGCGCCAGCGCAGCGGCGCACCCGCTGACGTCGTACCTGTACCGGCTGATGGTGGCCAAGTCGTCGAACCTGTGTCTGAGCGCAGACGTGTCGACGGCACGCGAGCTGCTGCAGCTGGCCGACCGCGTGGGCCCGTCGATTGTGGTGCTCAAGACGCACTACGACCTGGTGACGGGCTGGGACTACCACCCCCAGACGGGCACGGGCGCGCAGCTGGCGGCGCTCGCGCGCAAGCACGGCTTCTTGCTGTTTGAGGACCGCAAGTTTGCCGACATTGGCAAGACGGTGCAGCAGCAGTACACGGCCGGCACGGCGCGCATCATTGACTGGGCGCACCTGGTGACGGTCAACATGGACGCTGGCGAGCCCGCCGTGGCCGCCATGGCCGACGCTGCTGCCCACTGGCGCGAGCGCGTGCACTACGAGGTCAAGACGTCGGTCACCGTGGGCACGCCCGTCCTCGAGGGCCGCGACGATTCTGCTAGCAGCAACGGCAGCACCAGTGCCAGCGCCGACGGCACGCCGCGTCTGTTCCAGGGCGAGTTCTTGTCTTCCGGCAATGAGACTAAAAGTGGCAGCGAGCAGGACGCAGCAGCAGCAGCAGCAGCATTGCACCCCTCCCGCGAGGGCCGCAAGGGCAGCATCGTGTCCATCACGACGGTCACGCAGAGCTACGAGCCTGTCGACTCGCCGCGCCCAGAGGACAGCGCGACCGGCCACGGCGGCGATGCAGCACGCGATTCCGTCCCTGCTGTCTATCCGGGTATCGAGGAGGCGCCCCTGGACCGCGGTATCCTGCTGCTCGCGCAAATGTCGACCAAGGGCAACCTGATGACGCCCGCGTACACGCAGGCCTGTGTCGATGCGGCGCGCGCGCACAGGACGTTTGTGGTCGGCTTCATTGCGCAGGAGGCGCTCAACAAGGAAGCTGACGACGCCTTTGTCCACCTGACGCCGGGCTGCAAGCTGCCGCCACCGGGCGAGGACGTTGACGATGTGCCGGGTCAGCTGGCCGGCGACGGTATGGGCCAGCAGTACAACACGCCCGCGCGCCTCATTGGCGTCTGCGGTGCCGACATTGTCATTGTCGGCCGCGGCATCATCACCGCCGTCGATCCCCCCTCGGAGGCTGAGCGGTACCGCCGCAAGGCGTGGAAGGCCTACCAGGCGCGCGTCAAGAAATAGACGGGGAAACATGGCGCAGCCAGTACCACAAAAAAAAAGAAAAGAAAAGAAAAGAAAAGGAGGACGAAGCAAAAGATTCTTTGCATTTTGAGAGTTTGATGGGATAAGGGAGGAGTTATAGACGGCATGGTATAACGTTTTTGTGAGCAATGATATTTCATGGATTTCTTCACTTCTGCATTCCATCATTATTGATAAGGGTACGAACCAGATGTATCTTTTTCGATGTATTCTTTTTCGGGCGCTGTACGGATGACACACCATGTCCCGCCGGTGCTGGATGCAGCCTGCACGGTAAAATAAGCTTACAAAAATGTATCTTACTGTGACCATTTTCACTGGGCGGGATCTCACGACCGCCGGAGTTAAGCAAATCGTCCCTAGGGGCCGATGACGCCTTAGCCAAAATTCGTGACGATTCGGGCAGCCTTTTGGCCATTTTTTCCCCTTTTATTTTATTTTATTTTTTTTTGTTTCTTCCCGCCTGGCTTTCTCGTCTCACTGCCATGGGGGGCTTATTCCATGCATGATGCTCTCTTGGCAGCGTCACATTATCCCATGATATCATATTTGCCGGCCATAGGTACTTACATCAGGATCCTTCTTCGGCCCTTCCTCATTCGGCACAACAGCCCGTAGCTGGTTACGCTGCCGGCACGGAGGACCTACGCAGTGCTCTTCCGTTTGCTTGCCATGCGCGAGAGCTTTGAGTGCTCAAACTCCTAAACAGGAAGGCACGACCAAGATCAATCAACCCCTCTCCTTTCACGGATTGCTCTGCCTATTGCTCTCGTCGCAATGACAAAACGGCAGCTTTCCGCCGAAGAGCCATCCACATCAACCAACGATGCCGCGCAATCCGAGCAGGCGACGTCGGCAACAGAGACGGCCCGCACGCGCTCGGCCACCGCCGCTGCCGATCTTGCATACTCCTCGTCACAGTTGCGAAAACGACGGCGACGAGTCATCTCATGCTCCGAGTGCCATCGTCGCAAGCACAAGTGCGATCGAAACCAGCCGTGTCAGCCATGCATCGACCGCAAGATGGAGAGCCATTGCCGCTACGAGACGGTGACCATGACGCGCGAGCGCCACAGCCGGCGCGTGATCGAGGCGGCCAAGTACGACCGTGCGCTGCAGGCCGGCGGGAGCATCCAGGCGCAGACGGCCGGTTTCGGATACATCAAGACGCGTGTCAACACCCTGGATCTGCTGGATAGGATAGAGGAGGATGACTCTGGTAAGACGAATGCCGGGGGAGGTGGTGGCGACAGCGGCAGCGGCAGCGGCCGTAGTAGTGTTTTAAATGGCGGCAGCAACGACAGGCGGGCTGCAGGACCGGCCACAAACGAGTCTCACGCCGGCGATATCACGAGAATGAGATCCGGCAGCAATGCCCTCGACTCGGCGAACCATTACCGCACGATCGTTCGCGAGCTGCCCTCCGCCGAGGCTACGGCATCGCTTCTGAGGCGCTTCTTTTCCGACTTTAACTGGATCTACTACGCCGTCGACCGGCCCTACTTTAACAAGCAGCTGGCCGACTGGTACGAGGTTTGGGAGCATCCTGCCGACAGCGTCTTCTCCTCGCTTCCGTCGCCACACAGCCTCAGCCCCGACTTGCGCGCGTTTCCCGCGCTTCTCTTCAACCTGCTGGCCATTGGCCTGCTCATGCTTGACCCCGACAGCGAAGCTGACGGGGCCCTGTTTCACGAGCTCAAGCACCCGCACAACGGCAGCATCGAAGACCTGGCCAACGACTACAGCGAGGCGGCCATGGGCATTCTGAGCCTGCTCGGCAAGCGGCAAATGTCCTACACGACCGTCCTGGCGGGCTTCATGCGCTGCGCCTTTTTCAAGTACACCGGCCTCATCACCGAGTCGTGGCACTCGACGGGCGCAGCCATCCGCGACGCGCAGGAAGTCGGACTGCACCGCGCCAGTCTGGACCCGAAACCGGGCCCGGGCGCCGCCGACAGGGCTGCCGTCTGCGAGAATGCGTGGGAGATCCAGCGGCGACGACGGCTGTGGATGGTGCTCGTCTGGTGGGAATTCAGCATGGGCGCCGTGCTCGGCCGGCCGGCGTCGGGCGACCTGTCGGCCACGGCGCCGCTGACGTCGCTGCCGGTGGACTGCGTCGTGCCCAGCAGCATGCAGGAGCAGGCGGCCATGCCCGTGAAGCCGCGCGGTATCGACGACCCGCCGACGCCTCTGACGATGACCATCTTCAACTACGGCACGGTCGCGCTGAACCGTGCCCTTGTGCGACTCGAAACCGACGAGCCCAGCGAACCTGCTGGCACAGCGACAGCCGATACCGACGCTGTCGACGCTCTTGGAGCTCTTGGCGCTCTTGACGCTGACGGCTTGCATTTCGACAAGGTCGACATTCTCGACCACAAGATTCGCGCATGGGAGGCCAGCACGCCGGCGTTCCTGCGCACCGACCATCCGGACACGCAGTACGACGACCAGCCCGGCTGCGCCTGGATTCGGCATGCGCGCGCCAGCTCCCCGCAGCCGCCCATGGTGCTCTTGCTGGCGCTGCATCGGTCGTACATCTTTACGCGCAAAAAGAGCCGCGACGCGGCCTTTGCCACCTGTCTGCGGATGCTCGAGCTGCAGGACGCGCAGTTTGGACAGCTCCATCCCAAGCAGTACAAGACGTTTACCGTCTTTTTCGCCACGTTTGACTCGCTCATCCTCATCGCCACCATCTGCCTCTTTTTCCCGCACGAGCACGACGCCGACCAGATCCGCGACGTCGTCCGTCATTTCCGCCTCTCGCTCGCCCGCTTTGAAAAGATGAAGAGTCACTATCCGCTAGCGCAGCCGGCCCTGGGTGTCATCCGGGCCACGTACCAGCGGTTCCGCAAAGTGTACAATCTCGGAGCGTTGCATGCCGCGGATGCGTCTACCGCAGAGTCTGAGTCTGGTGCCGGGTCTGGTTCCGGGTCTGGTGCCGGGTCTGCCAATGCGGGCGCGTCAGGGACGACGGCATCTACGCCTGGATGGACAGCCACTCCGAGCACGGCTGCAAAGGAAACATTTCCATCTGTGCCGATGCTGGCGAATGCGGGCAACCAGGTGGCGCACAGTGACAGCGCAGCTGCTGTGGCGAATGGCCAGGGCCATCAAAGGGGACAAAATGCGCAAAACGGGAACATTGAGCACAATGGGCACAATGGGCACAATGAGCACATTGGACACATTGGACACAACAAACACAACACAAACCACGAGAAAAATGGTGTTGCGCAAGCTCCATTCGATTTTGGCCAACACACAATGCATGCATATATGCCGCCCAGCCTGGGCACAACTGGGAACGAAGAGGGCGTTTGCCAAGCGAATTCCGCCAATAGTCCCCCCCGTGCACACCCCCATCTGGCTCCTCCTGTAGCTCCCCATCAAGCAGCCGTGCCCCTCTTGCCCGACAGCGTTGACTGGTCGTCCATGCAGCCTATCTGGCCTACAGCCGACCTTGCATACAATATCCTGCTGGGTGCCGCACCTCCTGTGCCCACCATGATGCCCGAGGTGCCATCCATGACCGACATGGCAGGCATGCACACCATGACTACCATGTCCACCATGTCCGCCATGCCTGTCATGGATGCCATGGATGCTATGCCCGTATCTACGTGGGGTGGCAACCAAGTTCATGGTGACGCACAGCTGTTGCCTGGGAATACGGGTGTAGGCCATATGACGGCCTCTGTTCCTACTTCTGTTCCTACCTCTGTGCCTGCTGACTCTAGTCATGTCCAGTGGCAATTTGAAGGTGATTTTGGCAACAATAGTGTTTGGGGCCTATTGAATAATTACCTGTTTTAAAATATTTCACAATCAGAGGGATAATCAGAGGGATAATCAGAGGGATAATCAGAGGGAAGTGATCTTGAACGTTTTGGTCGGCAAAATTAAAGTTTTTCATCACACGAATTGTGCACATTAGGCATTCAGATATCCCGCAATCATCTCTTTTGCTGTTTTTAGCATCCTATTATCACTTTTTAATCACGTTTGCCAATCCACAGCGCGTACAGCGCATACCTAGGTACATCGCAGCCAACGAATGTGGCGGCTACGAACCAGATATTTAATTAGGTAGGTATGGAAATGAAACACGTCGTGTTTGATGTCATTGGATTTTTTTTTTTCAGTTTTATTTACAGGACCCTTTTCTTATTATATTTTTCTACCAGTAATACCTAGGTATTTAGGTTTATTTGTGTTTCAGCTGCCCGCACGACGTGTGATGGCAAGGCACACTTTATTCCCATAGGGTAAATCAATTTAGGTACTCTAGCCGTAGTGAAGATGCCGGCTGCTTTTTTGACAGGCAGAAGCGGGCGTTTTGGGGGCGGTTATGGAAGATTCCAGCAGCCGCCAGCGAGTGCTGCTGAATGACAGTGAATGAGAGTGGCTGTGAGTGGCTGTGAGTGGCCGCTACCTACCAAAACAAAGGAATGGCAGGGCCATAACGGATCGCGGGTATGCACGTCGATTTAATTAAAGTTCAAAAACACTCATTGTTCCATGGATCACAAACGCGGCCATTTCGCTTGGTTCTTCTTGTCAACTGATTGTGCGCATACAACCTAAGAAAACAGCGCCTCTCTCCTTTCTTTCTTGCTATGTTCCTGGTCTCTGATTTCTATTTCTGGGCAGTCGCATCGGTCGTAACCTGCCTTTCCCGTAAGGATTGTCTCTTCAAATTGTAAGTGACATACCTTACTACGGAGTAAGACATACATTCTAGAGGGTAGGTAGATAAAAGATACATCTGAGCACACATCCCCAACACGTGTGCATCGCGCCTTCCTTTGCCGACATCCCCGCAACGCGTGAAGGAAAGAACAACCCACTTTTACAGCTTTTTTTTTGCAACGTTTTTTTTTGCTGCGAATACCTGGTGGCTCCTGCCACTTTTGCTATTTCGCAAGTCCACCCGATTTCCCCTCCTCATCTTAATTTTTGCTCCTTTTTTTTTTCTGCCAGCTCGACAAGCACTTTCCGCCTTTTTCGACCCTTTTTAACGGCGTCGACGCTGCATATTTGCCTTTTTTTTGTTCTTCAGTCCGCCTTGCATCTGTATTTTTTTTCTTGGGCGACGCGTTACAGGGTCTCTTCCATTTCCGCCTCTGCACGATTCGCCAACGAAAAACTGCAGAAATAGGAATAGACCTCTGCAATAGCAACCAAAACAAGCCCGACACTATTTTTCATTCAGCCTTTGTATCGAGCCTTTTTAGATCGACAGCCAGCTCTACGGAGTTCAAGCTCGGATCCAACCCCCGCTTAATCTCGGTATTTTTTTTGGCCTTTTCTGGCTCACCGACATTGATCACGATCAACCTCACCTATTCACTCCTCGCCCAGTTGCCGTCGACGGTCAATCCCACGCGACAATGACGATCCCGAGCGAGAAGTTGACGCTGTTGTCCACGCGGTTTGACCAACTGGTTCAATACCAAGATGGGCATAATAACCTTATGACGGTACGTCCTCTCTCCCTCCTCTGACCCCTTGCCGTCTTGACCCCTCTTCTTCTCGCTTCTTCCTCTGTCGAGATATGGACGACTGTCCGTCCTGACTGTCCATCCCGACTAACCATCTGTGCTGGCAGGATCTATTTACGTATTGCAAGCAGCTCGAAGATGCCACCCTGGGCGAGACGACCCGTCTGCGCGAGCAGCTGGAGAATGTGAAGCTCGACCTCAAATACGCCGAACGATCGCGACGCATGTTGCAGCTGGAAAACGATGATTACGAGAAGAAGATGATGCGGTACGCCGCCCATCAATATGTGGCCGTGCTCATTGACGGCGACGGTCTCATCTTCCTGGCGCAGTACCTCAATGGCGGCATCGAGGGCGGCAAGCTGGCCGGCAACGCCCTGCGCACCGCCATCATGAACAAGTTCGGGTACCTCGCGGCACAGCTGGACATTGTGGTCAAGGTCTGTGCCAACCAGTCGGGCCTCGCCGCCGCGCTTTGCAAGACCGGCCACGTCTCGTCCGAGGTCGCGTTCCGCCAGTTCTGCCAGGGATTCAGCCAGAGCAAGGCGTCGTTTGATTACATTGACGTTGGATACGGCAAGGAGCGTGCCGATTCCAAGATTAGAGAGTCGGCCCGCTGGCATTTGAACAACGCCAACTGCAAGATGGTAATGCTCGGCATTTCGCACGATTCCGGTTACGCCCCGTTCATCGACGAGCTGAGAAACGAGTATGATGTCCGCGAGCGCCTGCGCATTCTCGAGGGCTCGCCCATCGTCCGCGAGCTCATCGCCACCAATATTGAAATCGTTAGCTTTAAAGAGGTTTTCATGTCCAACAAAGTCATCGTTGACCGGTTTGCCGGCGGCGGCGGCGGTGGTGGCTATGCGTCGCCCGAGCCGACCCCCCTTCTCTTCCGCGAGCCCTCTCTTGAACAACACAAGAAAGAGAACAAAACCGACGGCAGGAATGGCTACAAGCCGGATTACGCCATCGAGCACAAGACGTCGCCCACCAGCTCGTCTGCTTCAGCCTCTGTACCCATGCTCCAGCCCCTGCCGCCGCCCGGAACAAAGTCCATTGCCGCCGCCGCTGCTGCTGCCATCGCCGCCATTCAGCCCCCCTCGGCGGCGCGCGCCAACGGCACCAAGCCTGCTCCTCCTGGCAGCGTGCCCGCCGCCGCCGCCCCCTCCTCGCCCACCACGCCCGGACCGGCTCCTGGCCCAGACCCTGCTCTGGCTCCTGCTCCCAACGCTAATGCCGTTGTGACTGGTGCCCCGCCGCCCGTCATCAAGTTCCCGGCCATGACGACCAAGACGCTCAAGACCAAGGCGGCCGCCGTCGCCGCCGCCACGGCTGCTGCCATGGAAAAGGCCAAGGCCAACAACTGGAACCCTGGCCCGCGCGGTCTCGACCCGACCGTCACCTACAATGCGATCAATGTCGACAATGTCCGCAGCCGCAAGGGCGCCGACAAGTTTTGCAACAGTCTCGTGCTCACGGGCTACTGCGGAAAGGACTTTTGCGAGTACAACCACAAGCTGCGCGCCACCGCCGAAGAAAAGAAGGCACTGGCTTTCCTCATGCGTCAGTCTCCCTGCTCAAACGGCCAGGACTGCACCATTGATGACTGTGTCTACGGCCACAACTGCCCCAGCGTCCGCGACGGTCAGTGCATGCAGCCGTACTGCCGGTTCCCTTCCAAGCTTCACCCGCCTGGCACCAAGTTTAGACAGCCCTACTTTGGCGACGACTAAAAAAAAAAAGAAACGCACGCCAACAACTGTGTCTGAGGTGATGCTATATTACATGACTCTTGACAAGTCACGCTATACACCTTTTTTTTTCGTTGTTACTGTTTCCTTATTTTCTTTATAATTTTGGTGGTATTTTTGGGCCTTCTTGGCCGCCATCTCTTGTCAAGCACATCGGGCCTTGTTCAACACATGTAGCCTGGCGCAACACACTTGTCAAGATATTCAAAGTGTTGCTTTATATTTTTTTGGAGGAGGAGGAGGAGGAGCTTAGCTAGCTGCCGTTGTTACTAGGTACCTAGTGATTCGTGGTAGCTTATATCGTCCGTATAAATTGAAAGGACGACGTCTTGTTTTCCGTTGCTGTGTGTGTCACGTGACCTTTTTTTTTTGTGAGGCTGCGCTAGTTGGATTTGTTGGCGGCTTCCCCCCGTTTTTGCAGTCGTAGCCTTTTGCATCGCGGCGCCCATTGACCCATTGACCCCTCGGCCGCCAACTCCCAACATCATCGACCACCCCCCCCTTTAGCCGTCAACCATCTTCTTCCCCCCCAAACAACACACAACATCACCATGTCGCGACAAGCCATTGTTGAGGAGGTCGAGGACAGCGACGACAACAACTTTTCGGACCCGTCCGAGGATGACATTGATGACTTTGTCGAGTCGGATATTCTGCGTGTGAGAGACGACAAGACGAAGCAACAAACACCTCAGCAGCAACAGCAACAGCAGCCCAGCCTTGCACAGCTGCAGGCTTTTGCTCAGCAGGCGCAAAAGGCGGCAGCAGCGGCCGGTGGCTCGGCTGGCGGACCGGCCGAGGCGACGCCCGGCGAGTACCACGGTTTTGCGATGATCTACCCCATCTACTTTGACAAGGCGCGGTCGCGGGCCGACGGCCGTCGCGTGGGTGCGGCGCTGGCGGTGGCCAACCCTCTGGCGCGCGATATTGTCGATGCGTGCGCCTCGCTGCGGCTGCGCACCGTCTACGAGCCGACCAAGACGCATCCCAAGGACTGGGCCAACCCGGGACGCGTGCGCGTCGACCTCAAGGCGGCCATGCGGGGGGGCTCAACCATCAAAGGAAAGCATCATTTGTATATTCTCATCTCCCAGTACCTCCAAAAGAACCCCACGACAGAAAACTCGAATGGTCTGCGGGAGCACGTGCGTGGTGCGCCGCCGCCGCCGCCGCGGGACAAGCCGTACCCGCGCCCGGCCATCCCGCGCGGCTGGAAGATGCCCGAGCTCGTGCCCTACCTGAGCCCGGCCATGACGGGCGGCGGCGTCTCGGAGAACCTGTTCCAGGACGTCATGAAGGAGATGCAGGGTGCCGGCGGACCGGGCGGACTGCTCGGCGGCGCGGGCGGCGCGGGCGGTGCCGGTGGTGCGGGCGGTATGCCGGATATGCGGCAGGCTATGCAGGCCCTGAGCAACATGGGCATGGGTGGCATGGGCGGTATGGGCGGTATGGGTGGCATGGGCGGTGGCGGCGCACCGGCTGCGTCTGACAAAAAGAGCAAAAAGGGCAAGGGAAGAGCATAAATGGGTAACAAAGGGACATAACGGGGCGCATGAACTTTATGGGTAGACATGAAGATCGAAATATAGTCTAATTCATTACACGAAACAATTCTATGGTCAAACCGATCCCACCAAAAACCGATCAACGAAAATCATACGCATCCAATGGAATCTCTGGAGTCTCTGGGAACCTCAAAAACGTCGTTGTCTCTCTCTTTCCTCCTGTGTCTTTCTCTCTTCCATTATGCAAAATAGCTCTTCCACAAGACACCCTCAAGATCTTCGAGCTGTTCAGGAGTAAAGTACTATTTTCGTTAGTAAAATGACACTTAAAACCAAGGACATTTATTTTTTGTCTTACTTTTTGATCGACGGCCCAGGTATCCTGGCGCGTCTTTTTGAACTCGGCCAGAATCGATTTGGTGGCTTGACCGACGACACCGCCATCATTCGCCGTGCGCGTGGCCAAGTGTGTCAGCACGTCCGGCATCCATTCGGGCGGCGGCGTCGTGTAGGGGAACGCCTGGATCAGAGATCCCAGGCCCAGCACGGCCGCATGCCGACGGATGACTTGTGCCGGGTCGACGGCTGGGGTTGATGATGTCGCCGACGCCGACGCTGACGCACCGGCTCTCCGCCGAGGCATCGGGTTGGCCTGCAGCTGCTCCTTGAAGCGCTGCGTCAGCGAGGCAATAATGGGGCTGCGCACCTTGGCCGGCGAGCACCGGATCATGCCCGCCAGCGTGGCGGCGGCAGCATCGCGCACTTCGAGCTGCTGGTCCGCCAGCATATCGCCCACGACGTCAAACAGCAGCGCCCGCTCCGCGGGTGCGGCCAAGAACAGACGCCGGAAGTAGACGACCTGCATGTTGACGAGCGACCGCAGCCGCTGGTGCCACAGGTCGGCGTCGCGGCCCACGCTGACCAGCGTGCGGACAAACGCCATGGCCTCGTCGTCGTTCATGGGGATGTTGGGCAGCTGCCGGTAGACGTGGTAGGCCAGACGCATGAGCTCCGGGTCCTCCTTGATGTCCATCATGTGCAGCAGCTGCTGCACCAGCGGCGGGCCAAAGAAGCGCACGAGCGACGTGCAGTCGTGCGACGAGAGCAGCCACTCGAGCCAGATGAGCACCGTCTTGGAGCCGGCCGTGTAGCTCGACTGCTCCTGCTGGCCCGGCACGCGCTCCTGCCGCCACGCCTCGAGCCGCTGCAGGATGGGGCCCATTTGCGCCTCGACGGCGTCCGTCGGCGCCGTATACGGCTGGATGCCAATGGACGAGGCCGCCTTGTTCTTGTTGAGGAGCGTCGCGACATTGGGAAAGGCCTCGTAGTAGCGAGTCCGGCCAATCGTGGCCAGCATGCGGCCCATGGCTTCGCGCACCGCCTTGTACGGGTGGTCAATGTGCTCGACGAGATCGGCCACGATGGGCTTCTCGCCGCGGAAGTGCCAGCCCGCATCGCTGACCAGGCCCTCCAGCAGCGCCACCTTGGACGACTCCTTGAACGCCGCGTTGGACGACATGTCGAGCCGGAAGGCGCTCAGGCCCTCGACGAGCTCGCGCGCGCGGCGGAGGTCGCGCATGCCCGTGATGACGTGCACGCACGTCAGCCAGTACTGCAGCGTCTCGGGCGTCAGCTTCTCGTTCAGAATCTGCAGCAGCATGGGGCCCGCAAACGCCCAGGCGCGGTCGCGGTACACCTTGGGCTGGTCGGGTCCGACGCTGAGCAGAGCCGCCAGGATCTCGGCCGTCGCGCGGTGCTGGTGCCGGTCCGAGCCGTCGTCGTAGACGTCCTTGATCATCTCGGTCACCTCGTCAAAGGTCACGGCCGCCACGCCGTCGTGCACGAGACCAAAGATGTGCACAAGCAGCGAGACCGTGTGCATCTTGAAGCGGTCCGTGCTGGTATCGCGCGGCTCCTGCTTCATGAAATCAAAGTGCTGCTTGAGCCAGTCCTTGGTGATGATGGCGCCCAGCTGGTTGCGCACCTGCGTCTCGAGGGCGTCGTACCGGTCGGGCACGGGCGGGTTCGTCTTGTACCCAAAGTAGGACTTGCCCCAGACCAGCCAGCCAGGGAAGTCGGCGTCGATATAGTGACCAGAGTTGGCAGAGCTGTCAGCATCACCAGCCTCGACATTGAATGCGCGCAGGTACTTGTTGGTAAACTCGGCATCGCCGCCTTCCGGGGGCACAAAGATCTCGACGCGTGTGTCGTTCTTCTCCTGCTCGAGCAGGTACCGCCGGAAATCGTGGTCGTAGCCGGCGCGGATCTCGAGCGCCATAAAGATGCTGGTGAGCGCGCTGTGGTAGCCGCTCCGCAGCGTCGGGTGCTGGCTGATGGTGCCGTTGCCCGCCAGACGGATCAGCGCGTGCGGGACCACCGTGTCAAAGCGCACGCACATGTTGATGGCAAACATGATGCACCGCGTCGCCACCTTCCAGTGCGCCTTCTCCGCCACGGCCACCAGCTCCAGACCCAGCGACGCCTTGGCCTCTTCGACCTTGCTGCGGCGCTCCAGGATGAAAGCATGCCGCTTCTGGATCTTGCGGTCCGTGTCGTCCTTGGTGTGCTTGGCGTCCTTGGCGTCCTTGGCCGGCGCCAGGAGTTCGGCCGTCTCGTCGTCGAGGATCACCATGCGCTCAAAGGGCTTGCCGAAATCGAGCATGGCATACACGGCATTGCCGCTCAGAGCCTGGATGGATGTCTTGTCGACGGCGGCGATGCGCAGGTACAGACGCATCAGACGCGGAGCAAAGCGCCAGTCGCGCATCATGGTCTTCATCAGCGAGGTGAAGAAGAGCGTGTACAGGGCACCCTTGATCCGGTCGTGGTCGTTGGCGTCGAGGGCCGCGTCCAGCGCGTCCATGACGATGGGGATGACCAGCGGCCGGCTGCCGATGAGCACCTTGAGCGAGGCCTCTTGTGCCGACTGGGCCGCGCGACGGACGTCGGCGTACAGCGACGTGCACGACTGGGCCAGGTTCTCGAGCAGCTGCTTGTCGAGGGGGCTCATGAGACGGTAGGCTGCATTGTACTTGACCCGCTGCAGCTGGTACGCATCGGCTCGCTTGATGAGCAGCGGCCGCGGGTAGACCTTGCGCAGGCCACTGATCTTGAACGTGGCCGTGTCGGAGCGGTAGAGCCGCAGCAGACGCTCGAGCGGGTGTGCTGTGCGCTCAAAGCCGACGTCGGTGATCCATGTGCGCAGGGCCGTGTACAGCGCCGTGAAGCAGGTGACGTCGTCTTCCTGCTGCGTGTGCAAAAAGACGTGGGTGCGCGACAAAATGTTGCCAATGGTCTCGCGCAGCTCGTGGATGCGCTCGTACAGGTCGCTCTGGCGGTCGAGGAGGTAGCCGTAGGGGTAGGAGAACTCGCGCTTGAGCTCGTCGTCGGCCGACATTTCCGCCAGAGGGTCGACGTCGTCGGCAATGGCGTCGCCGTCGGCGTCGTCAATGTGCATGGCATCCACATGGGTCGGCATCTCGGCCTGGGCGAGGGGACCCGTCTTGGTCACGGACGCGCGTGCGGGGTCAAAGATGGGGGACACGCCCGAGATGACCAGACGCAGCTGCGACAGGGCCCTCGACAGCTCGTCGCTCCACTCCTTGTTCTTTCCCGTGCGGCTGACGGGCGGGTTGTCGCTCATGAGGGCCTCCATCTTGCTCTTGGCGGCCACGACCTGGGACTCGAGCAGCTCCGTGGCAAACTGGATGGCGCTCTGGCCCGGACGGTACCACTGGATGGTCAGGTCGGCGGGCGGGGTGGTCTGGCCCCATTGCGCAATGTCGATGCCGGCCTTGACGACGTCGGGCTCGTACATGGCATTGTCGATGGGGTAGGTGTGCGTCAGGTTGAGTAGGAGGTGGTGGACAAAGTTGGAGATGTGGATGGTGGGCAGGCCGCGGCACTTTTCCTGCATGTACTCGGCAATGTCAAGCAGCTCCTTCTTGTACTTGACCACCTCGCCGCCGACGTGGACAACACACATGCTAAGAATGCTGACGTGCCAGACGAGGGCGCGGTCGCGCGGCAGGACGTCGGCGCCGCTGCTGCGGTCCGAGGCGGCGCCGTTGTAGTCGATCTCGTTGCGGATGTTGGCAATGACAATGGGGAGGAAGACCTTGAGCGTCTTTTCCGGGTTGACCTTGCAGAGGGCGTTGCAGATCCAGGCCATGGCGTCGCGCGCCTGGTGGACAACGTGCGAGGCCACAAAGGACGACAGCTTCTCGAGGACGGTGTCAAAGAGCTCGGGCGACAGGCCGGCAAAGAGGGGCGTCAGGGCGGCGGGCAGGGAGTTGATGACGTTGTCTTCGGGCGAGCCGGAGCGCACCTGGGCGGCGTCGGGCAGGTTCTCGATCAGCGTAAAGACCTTGCCGAGCAGAGCGATGATGAACTCGCCAAAGCCGGCGGTGGAGGAGCGGGCGATGCGGGCCTCTTCCTCGTCGGTGAGCTCGGCGTCGTAGTCGATTTCAATGTTTTGGCCGTCGCGCTCAAAGCGCTCCATCTCGCCCTGGACCCATTGCATGGCGAGTGCCGCGTCTTGCGGATCGTCGCTGCCGTCGTTGTCGCCGCCCTCCTTGCCCTTGTTGACGAGCGACATGAAGGGTATGCTGTAGGCGACGCTCTGGATGAAGCTCAGGGTGTGTTGGGACTTGCCGAGATCGTTGGCGTCGATGCCCGGCAGAGCGAGAGCCAGCAGGGCGGTGATGTGGCAGCGGAAGCCCTTTTGGCGCGACATGATGTGGGCGAGCATCTGCAGACTGCACAGACTGGCCGTGGTGCGGTGGACTTCGACGAGGCCCTGCAGACTGGGGTAGAAGCGCTGGAGGGCGCCCGGGAGGATGAGGCCCGGCTCGAGGTAGGCGAGGCACTGCAGGGTGATGTAGAAGTAGCCCGAGATCTTTTGGCTCTTGGCAAAGAGGCCCATGTAGGTGACGTCGCGCAGGGCCAGCACGAATCGGCGCTTGAGGGCCGGGGTGATGCGGCGTTCGTCGGGCAGCTCGAGCTCGCCGTTTTGTTCGCGGTTCCATCGGCTGACAAAGATGTCGGCCAGGTGGTGGGTGAACTGGGCAAGGAAGTTGGTCCAGGCGCCCTGGTTGGACGGGTGGAAAAAGGTCTCGACGGCGGCCATGAAGCCCTCGAGACCAGTCAAGACGTTGTTGGGGCCTTGTCCGTCCTCTTTGCCCTCTTTGCCTTCTTTGCCCTCTTTGCCCTCCTTGTCCTCCTCCAGACACAACGACGAAAGAGAGTGCACAATCCATCGAGCAGCCATATAGGGGATGGGGTACTTCTTGCGGTCCTTGTCGAGGAAGACGGCGAGGCCGGAGGGGTGGTCAAACGTGCCGATGTAGGGCGAGGTGGCCTGGCCGACGGGGATCTCGGTGAGACGCATGAGGGCGGTGAAGAGGAGGTCGGACTGCTCGCGGGTAAAGATGCCGTGGGCCGTGAAGGGCACATAGGGGCAGGTGAGGTAGTCGCGGGCCATGCGGGAGAAGATGTCGAGGAAGGAGACGTCAAAGGCCTTTGCGCGGCTGACGAGCGACCAGAGATGGAAGTAGGTGGGCAAGAAGTCGGAGGGCATGGCGTTGACGGCCGACTCCGGGGCCGGGGTGGTGGGCACCATGATGGTGAGGAGGCCGACGACGATAAAGGCATTGGAGATGTCGGTGGTGCTGAAGAAGGGCAGGATCTCCTCCAGCATGGCGCCGCGCTCGGCCGGGTCGAGGTAGGTCTGGACGTGCAGGCAGAGACGCAGGATCTGCTTGTAGACGCGGGGCTGGGCGGCCTGCAGGACGGCGGTCTCGGTGGGCAGGGTCATGCTCTTGAGCTGCTTCCAGAGCGGCCGCCAGTCGAGGACCAGGTCGTCGCCGGGCTTGAGGTAGTGGCGCTTGCGGGTGAGGGTGATGAGCAGGCGGCAGAAGCGGTCGGTGGCGGTGGTCTCGAGGCCGGGCGCGAGGGCGAGCTTGTAGTAGAGCTGGGCGAGGCGGGCACGCTGGTCGCGGGTCATCTCAAACTTGAGATTGAGCCAGCTCTGCAGCTCGCGCGTCCAGTGCAGCGCTCCGGGGGCAAAGTCCTCGGCGCGGACGGCAATGTAGAGGTTCTTGAGGATGGTTTCGAGGGTGTCGTCGCGCTCGGACTCGTCCTCGACCGGGTACGGCAGCTGGCTGTAGTAGCTGAAAGTGCGCGGGCGGTAACGCTTCTTGCTGCCGTCGTCGGGCGAGCCGGAGGACGCCGGGACGCCGGGCGTCGTGGACCGCGAGATGCTCTGACCGATGGAGATGGGCAGGGCGAGGAAGCCGTTGGTGGCGGCGGCCGCGGTCGCCGGGAGCGAACCGCCGGTCACGGCATGCGTCTCTTCGTCCATGGTATCCGTGGGGGGAGGAGGTGGGTTGGTGTTGGTGAAGAGGTCTGTTGGGTGATGCCGTCCCGGGGACGCCGGGGAACGGAAAAGAGAGTGCAGGACTGAGACAAGGGCTCACGTCATGAGCTGGTTGTTAGCGAGGAGAAAGGTCGAAGAGAGAGGGGGAGAGAGAAAAAGTGTCAGCGCGTTGGGTTTGGAAAAATAGGACAAGCCGAGTAAA